>VDFB02320483.1:0-38412 GCA_007258455.2 Sequoia sempervirens | reverse complement strand
CTATGTCCCTCTTCACCACATTGGAAACATGTTCCTCTAAAACCTCCTCTTCTTGGTCCATGACTAGAGCTTCCTCTACCTCTTCAATCTCCACTATTGTGATCACGAGGCTTATATGATTCATCTCTTTGTTGATCTTGACTGGTACTGGATCCTTCACCCTTCTTATGATAGCCACTTCGACCTCCATATGGCAGTACCAGTCTTTCCACCTCAACCTCCACCTCTTTTCTTTCTTTCAAACCTCTTTTTTAGTTATTCTTCAATCTTTATAGAGAACTGATAAGCATCCTCAATGGTAGTCATTCTTACCAATGCCAATTATTCTTGTATGATAGGATTCATACCATTAATGTAGCAAGCAACTTTCTCCTTGTTTCCCTCATAATGTTCTGTCTGAATTAGGACCTTTGAAATTCCTTTCTGTACTCCTTCACCATCCTTGTTCCTTGTCGTAGGCTCTACATCTTCTTGAGAAGTTCCAATTCATAATCTAATGGCATGAATGCTTTCCAATTTTGACACTATTCTTTCCTCCCATCTTAGGAAATTCTCCTTTCCCTTTATCTCTTTCTAGTTGATCTCTTTTCAAATACCTGCATGGCTCTTTAACTTGGTTCCTCACTCCAGGAGGAGTCTTCACCCACTCACCAAAAATTTATCATTGATCCAATCAATCAATTCTTTTGGGTTCAAGCTCCCACTAAAAGTTGAAACTTTCATTTTTGGTTTCTCTCCCAAACTGGATATTGCTCTTAGCAATCTCAGCTCTCCAGGATCTACTTGATCTTTTTATTCCTCTT
Organism: Sequoia sempervirens; assembly: GCA_007258455.2. Classification (NCBI taxonomy): domain Eukaryota; kingdom Viridiplantae; phylum Streptophyta; class Pinopsida; order Cupressales; family Cupressaceae; genus Sequoia; species Sequoia sempervirens. The sequence continues at coordinate 37,609 of VDFB02320483.1, read as the reverse complement.
CTAATTCATCTTCTATTTCATCATCACTACCATCTCTTCCCTGATGTACTCCTCTCCCTCTTTGAACCTCTTCTTGCAAGGATTTCATCTACCTTCTAAGGGCTTTGATTTCATCTCTTGGTGGATCTCTTCCTTGACCAACTCTACCTCTACCTCTACCTATACCAAGTTGGGCAGGTCTTTGAGGCATCTTGATCTCAACCCACACTCACAGGTCTTGTTGTAACTACCTCACGTTTGACACTCTATTACAAACTCAAAAACTCCTACTCTGATACCGCCTGATGATGGGTCCTCCCCTTACCTATAAAATCTCACCACATACACATAGAAAGAGCAACTAGATGCAAGAAGAGAACAAATATTTTCTTTTATTACTGGAATGATGTTACAGATTACATGCCATCCTATGGGCTATTTACAAATTTGAGTTTTCCCTTCATGCTTTACTGCATGTATTCTCACCTTCTATAACTCCAACACTCCCCCACTTGTCGTGTGCTTGTATTCCTTCTGCTTCATATATTATTCTAATTCTCCAGGTTGGCTTTGCCTTCCCATACTCCTCATGTATTAGTATTCATGTTTATTCTCTAGGCAGTTACATAGACTTTTGTGGTTGTGTTCTCATTCATTCCCAGTAAGCTATCTTCTATTCATTTGTTGCATGCCCATAAATTTGTTTGCCCTAGTCAATTAGCAAAAATGGTGTGAATCGACAAATGCTACCATGCCATGTGTCACCACTAGGTTCTTTTGTCCAACCAACTCACTATTCAACCAATCCTTCATCATTTCCTCCTATCATTGTATCGAGGAGACCATCTCAAAAGTTGTACCGATGAAGGTTTGTCACACCGATCACACATTATCATGATATGAGTCCACCTTGTTGCCATGCAATTCACAACAAGGATGCAAATCGCATGACCATTCATTAATCACCATCGGTCTATACACGTCACCATCATGTCGATTCCCACATGTCATCCAACCTTCCCTCAGCCCATCATTGAGACTCATTATCATTTCCCACCAATAGCCTATGGTCACTTCGATGCATGTGTTATTGTTCTATCATTGGAACTCACTCCCCCGTCCTACTGATACACCCAAGTCCTCCTAATGTCATTTGTTAACTTCCTTATGAACTTTGGGCTATCAGAGGGACTCACATTAGACTCATGCCAATACGCAAGTTTCCTGCCGATGTAACTCTACGCACTGCTCACTCACTGTTGTCATCGGTATGTCGTTGGGACTTGTAGGAAAGTCACAACAATATGTCAAGATCCTGCCAATAGTCCATGTCAGCCCTTATTTGATCAAACAAACATGGAATTTGAGTGATGCAAGATTTCTCTTCACCTTGGATGCTCTTTCATCATGGACAAAGCTCGACAGGACGGTGGACAGGGTGGACAGGATGATTCGATGCAGCAGGATCAAGGACAGGTTTTGAGTCCTCCACCACCTAGAGATGAATTAGTGCAACTAGCATAGATGACAACTACGAGGGACATAGAGGTAGTGTGGTGACAGATAGTGAAGGCTCAAATTGTTACACTTACTAAGGTGAGAGACACAACTTGGCAGGAGAGAGATGGATTTTGGGTAGAGCGAGACACTGAGTTGGGCGTCGTCTTGTTGTCGAGACATAGTTATAGGTTATTACCACTGAGAGGCATAGCCTTAGGACATAACATGATGGCCTCCATGTAGAATGAGATTGGTCGATGATGGAGGCTACCTATTATCAGACTCTGTATGATGCCTTTGTACCTAGGGCTCAGTGGCGGCCATGCTTCAAAGAGCCTAGTACTGCTACGGGTGTTGAGTTAGGTGGGCATTCTATTAGATAGCCTGATCAGCCATGTCATTCTCCCCACCCTAGCTAGGATCCTTAGAGTTCATCTCCGCCGGTCGGGCAGTAGTATTATTGTTCTTGATCATTCATTTTTTAGGGACATTGTTATAGACATGATTTTGTATATATATTCATCAACCCAGCTGAGGCCTCATATATATGTATTTTTTTGTATTATCCTATCACACATGTTTCATTATGATTATGTACCTGACATTCTCATTTTTTATGATGATATATATGAGATATACATGTTTTCAATTTGGCTTCATTATATGTTATTTGATGATCATAGATAATGATGTATATATGCTTATGTTTATGTTTTGTACTTTTTTGATATATGCATATGATATGGATGGGTGGATTGATCATATTTTATTTCATATGATGTTTTATTATGTATATGATGGATGTTGATATAGGATGGATGTATGCTTTATACATGATACATGATGTTTTATTGCTTTATTACCATCATGATATGTATTGAGAACATTGTGGATGCAATATGGATGTGGTCCTAATGATATTGTGATGTAGGATGGATGTTAGTTAGAAGAAATATTTGATGATGGATAGAAATTTGTTGTTAGTTTGATGATTTTCTTTTGCTTTACATAGAGGCTTCGTATCTTTAACAATCCTTTTTGATGTAGAAAATAGATACTATGCACCAGAGTATTGATAACCAAGGTGAATTTGTATCTATTGCATGGAATTTGATTCAATATACAAAGAATATTCTTGCTCATACTAGACATACAAAAACTTTGTTTAAAATATATAGGTGGGTTATGTTAAAAAAATTTGGACCAATTACACAAAGAGGTATGAAATACCTAACTTGCAACTACTACATGAATTGTCTCAAAAAAACTTCCATATACTCAATAAAGAAAGTATTCTCCATGGTAGTATCACAAAAATATCTTACAAACAGCAAAATGAAATGACACTCAATTTCCCCCATTCCTTCCTCTCTAAATCCTTATGGACATCCTTGAGAGATCCTGGGAATGAGTCAATAAAATAAATCATAAAGATAATACTATAAAAAGATAAAAAAAATGTTGCAGTATCACTTGCCATATATGTTTTGAGGTTTGGAGCTATTTATCCATTGTGTGATCATGTCTGTGTAGGAACAGATCAGATTTAAAAGCATATCTCAGGATGAACATTGAGTATCAAAGATAGGTGGATTTAATACTTTTGTCCTTGTTTCATACATGTGTGTAATCAATGATTTTTATTACTTTTGAAGAAGTTATAGCACGATGTTTTCTTGTTTGTCTAAACAAAGGGGGTGAATGTGGCTTGAATTTATTTTATTATGGATGGGATTTTATTAGTTGTATGATGATGGAGTTAGGACCTTTTTATTTTCTGATTTTATGATGTTATTGTTTTTGTTTTGAGGGACTAACCTAGGAGCTAGGGGCTCATCGAGGAGATATTTGCCCATACATTGTGCCATGCAAAGGCTTATGGATTCATGGTTTTGATAAGAACATGTTTTGACTTTTTGTGAATATTTTTTTATTTTTTTTTTAATTTTTGAGTAAGTTAGAAAATAAAGCATGAATGACCCCACCTAAGGGATAATGACCCTAAGACCTCAGGGGGCTAATAAACCTTATGTTATCTGAGGAGACCACGTGGTTTGACTAAATTACTCAAAGCATGATGACATTTTTTTTGAGATTTTATTTTTTGACTTTGTTTTGATTTTTTTGTTTTCTAGATGTTTTTATTTTTGTTTATTTTTCATGACCATGATGGGATGCACAAGGATCTAATCCACTACCTATTTTGAGAAGTTGCCCCCAATTCAAGACAAGACTACTTTCTCTAGGAGGGATGAATATAGATGGTACAACAAGGTTCAATACTCAACCAATCATCAAGTCAAAGGTTAGACGCAGTATTTTTATTATAGAGGTGTGAATTGGTGGCATGCTTCAAATGGCATCAATAGATAATAATGCAGATCTTAATCAAACATGCGCCTATTGCCGAGAGCTTTCACTATGAATTTTACATGTTCTAGAAGTCACCACAAAATTGGTTTTCACTTAAAAGAACATTTTCACTATTTTTCTTGCTTCTTTTTTTTTTGTTTTTTTAATCTTTTTTTTTTTTGAATTTCTACCCTTTTGCCTATGGTATTCTAACATGCTTCATGCATATAACTTCTTGAGGTGGCTATTGTTCAGTGGTTCAACTAAGGGTTCTCCTTTGAGAGTAGCCAACTAATAAGCTCCAAATTTGTAGCTTGTTGTGATGATGAATGGGCCTCACCAATTGGGTTCAAACTTACCTTTTCCATCTTGATTCAGTTGTACTTTCTAGTTCTCTTTGAGTAACAAGTCACCAATTTGAAATTTTTATTTTTGATATTTTTATTGTAGCTTTGTTTGAGTTATTCTGATAAACCTGCAAATGGTTTAATGAGCTCAAATTCCTTTCAGCTAGGAGCTCCAACTCATTGAATCTGGATACCCAATACTCTTTGTTGTTGACCATGCCTTTTAGTGATATTCGTAGTGAAGGGATTTCAACTTCAATAGGTAAGACAACTTTAGATCCGTAGACCAAGGAAAATGGTGTGGCACCTGTAGGTGTATGGATACTAGTTCAATAAGCCCATAGGGATAGGCTCAATTGTAGATGCCAATCATGGTCGGTGTCATTAACAATATTTTTTAGTATCTTTAAGATGGTTTTGTTAGATGCTTCAGCCTAACCATTTCCTTGGGGATATTAGGGCATGGAAAATCTATGCTAGATAGAGAACTTGGAACAAATCTCTTTAACATCAAACATATCATCTATATGCAATACCTTCTCATTCCATAGAAGGCCAATAGTATCATTTTCTTAGTAACTTTTCTTCTAGGTTAGGTCCACTAGTGTGGAACCCACAAACATTGTCATGTACCTCTTGTAAGGCAGTTTGTGCTTCTTCTATGTCAAGAAATCAAAGTAAAGTACCATCTAAAATTCAACAATATAAGGTGTATCCTAGTATTGTAAATCAGGAATCCTTATAGACAATTTTTTTCATTGGAGTGGTGGTCAAATGAGGGGGTACGATAATGTGTTGGATATAGTAATATGTATCATGGTACCATGGAAAATTAGGACCAACAACAACACACACTAGTTCTGATTCTGAGATGTTGAACACTAGTACAAGCAATTGCTCCACAAGGAGCTCATACTTGGAGATGTTTTGTGGGATATCAAGAAGTGAACCTATCATTTCCATTACATCAGATACTCTGTTGTTGATCTGAGGAACCTGTTCAAAGGTGATAGTCACAAAATATTGCTTGAAACTATCCACCATCCTTTTATATGGCAACATCTTGTCATCCTTTGTTTGATACAAATTGTTGACTTGTCTGATTACTAGTTGAGAGTCTCCATATACCTGCATTTCTTTTATCCTCCATTCAATAGCCATTTTCAGCCCTGTGATTAGTGCTTCATACTCCGAGATGTTATTTGTACATCAAAAAGCAATTTTGTAAGCTTTAGGTATATTATCTCCCTTTGGTGTGAGAAATAATATATCCACTCCTAAGCCATGTTGAGTGTGGGACCTGTCAAAAATACAAGGTCAAATGGCATGTTTGTTCTGTTAGCAAAATACTTTCATCTGGGAAGCCTATTATGAGAGGCTCATGGTCTTCCATTGGTGCTTCAACTAGTTGGTCTACAATGATTTGTCCTTTGATGGCTCTCCTATCTACATACTCTATGTAAACTCACTCATAATCATTGCCCATTTAGAAATCCTGCTTGTTAGAGCTGCTTTTTCTAGTAGGTACTTTAGTGGATCTACTTTTGAGATTAGTTTTACTTATCTATTCAGGATATGTGTCTCAACTTATGTGTTGCAAAAGAGAGGCACACTCTTTCTATGGGTGAATAGTTTAATTCATACCCTACTAGTGTTCAACTAATGTAGTAGACCGCTCTTTCCTTGTTATTATCATCCGGCTATGCTAGGAAAGCTCCTAATGTTGCTTGTGTTGTAGACACATAAAGTATCATTTCTTTGTCTAGAATAGGCATCATGAGTATAGGATGGGTGAGTAGATACTCTTTGACTTGATAGAACGCTTGATCACATCTTCCATCCCACTTTAATGTGATGTCTTTGTGTAGAAGATGGGTAAATGGATGAAAATTGTATGCTAGTTGGGTGATGAATTGCCTAATTGATTGTAGTTTTCCATTTAGACTTCTAAGCTACTTCAATGTCTTCGGAGGAGGAATTTCTTCTATAGCTTTTACCTTTGTGGTATCTACTTCAATGCCTCTTCTTAACACTATGTATCCTATTAGCTTTCCATATGTTACTCTGAATGCACACTTTTTTGGATTGAGCCTTAAGTTATATTGTTCGAGTCTGTCAAACACCTTTACAAGACTAGTCAAGTGGTCTTCCCTTTTGATGGATTTTGCTAGAATGTCATCCACATAGTCTTCCATAATTGTATGTAGCATATCATGAAATATTGTCATCATTACTCGTTGATAGGTCGCTCCTTTTTTCTTTAGACCAAATGGCATGACATTCTAGTAGAAGGTCCCCCATGCACATGTGAAGGTTGTTTTATGTTGATCATCAGGGGATATTTTTATCTGATTATATCCTAAAAATTTATCCATCAGTGACAACATTTCATGTCATGTTATATCTACGATCATGTATACTTGGAAGAGAAAAGTCATCTTTTGGACAAGATTTGTTTAGATCTTGAAAATATGTGCAAATTATGATGCCCCTAGTGGGATTTGATAGTGGTACTAGATTCAAGATCCACTCAAGGTAATTAATTGGTCTTATGAACCTGACATCTAGCAATTTTTTTAGTTCTACTTTTACCAAAAGTGCAATCTAGGGATGCATCTTTCTTAGCTTCTTCTTGACAGGTTTACCTCCTGGAACTACGGCGAGATGGTGTATGACCAATGTTGGATCTATCCTTGGCATGTATGCATATTTCCATGCAAAATTTATCTTCCTTTCATTGATGAACTTTGAGAAGTTCACTTTCTCTTCAGGATCAAGTGATGTTGCATGGTATGTGATCTCGGGTGCTTCTACTATGCCAACATTTATAGGTTATGCTTCTTTAACTAGGAGTTTTGACTTCCCTTGATACTCAAAAATAGGGAGACTGAATCATCCATCCTCGAGCACCTCAAAGAGGTTTTCACCCTTAGATTTGTCCTTTATTTTTCTCTTTCTAGGATCCGATAGAGCCACATCATGGTTTTCTCTAGGGGATCTCATGTTTATATTTACATTTTCATTTTTCATTTTTGTGACTAGAGGACATAATCTCCCCTCTAAAATATGCTTGATGTTTGAGTTCCATGACAACTTTCTTTTTGATCTCCTAATAGTATGTCAGTTCAAAGTCCCATAAACTCTGCAATTGCTTCATCGTTCTGGAATTGATCCAAAATAGGTGTATGTTATTGTCGGTACCACTCTATCAACTATGGGTAGCAGAGGGGTAGGCTATCATCGTTATCTACAAAGCTTACATAATTTTTTGAGATGGTTAATATAGTTGTGGAATCATTTTTCCATTGGGTATCTAGGTCATCATCACTAGAAGTGGAGGAATTGCATTTAGTGGCATCCTACTCATACACATTGGAGTTTTTTTCATAAGTATGGTCTTGAGATATAGTTTGTCTAAGTTGGGTAGGGAATACCTATGTCAAAGTTGTCAAATAGTTCTTCAATTGGTAAATCAAAGTTTATATGATGGTATATATCCAATGTCTTAACACCAGTAGAAGGATCTCCTTTCTTAAAAGAGGTATGTCCATTTTTGGAGTAGCCACATCTATCGAACCATAACCTAGTCCCATATTCTTTTTTCTATGTTCCACTATAATGGGCTCCCATCTACCTTGTTTGTGTATCCCAAGCCACCTATTCCAATGTATCCCATTTGTTTAGCTAACTAATAGCCTTTACTGCTAGGATCAATTAGAAGGGGTTGTGGCTATTTTGGTTCCTCTTGTTCCTCTTTGTAGATCATTAATGAAAGGTCTTCTTTGAATATTTCATCATCATTGATATCTCCCTATTTGGTAAAGATCATGGGTTTTTCTACCATTTTTACTACTTGAGTATGTTTTATCTCTTTAGGCCCTCCATATACTTTTGGTGTTGGGGGAAGCATTCCAATGCAAAAAGCTTGATTGAAATGATAGTTCTCATTACCTTTTTCAAGTACTTGAATCTTGGACTTAGATTTTGGTTTCTCATTGGATGAGGGTTTAGTTGAGGTTGACGGTAGTTTTGATGGGCCGACATATGAGGAGTGAAATGAGATATCATTAGTAGGTATACGCTAGATTTTGTTGTATTTCTCCTCCAAGTTTGCATAGTAGTGGAAGGGTTCAGGATCAACATATAATGTAACCTCCTTTCCTTCGTGAGGAAACTTTAGAAATTGGTGGAAGGTTGAAGGAATTGCTTGTAATTCATGAATTCATGGGCATCCTAGAAGAAGGTTATAGGGTAGCTCTAGGTCCAATACTTGGCATGTTGTTTTTGTTGTTGTTGGTCCTATTTGTACAAGAAGCCTAATGGTTCCTTCTAAATTCCTTTGGAGGTCATCATAGGCCCCTATAGTAATTTTTTTCCCTTGTCAATCACATTAGAATACCTACAGATGTTTAGACTTGCACCGTTATCTATCAATACTCTTTTGACCATGTGATTTTGGACACCAGCCTCTCTATAGAGAGCTTGGTTGTGGAATGACTTATGTGGAAGGTCTTTCTCAAAAAAGACTAAATGATGATCGGTCATGATTTTTCTAACCATGGCTTGAAATTGATTAGGATTGAGATCATTAGGGACCGATGCTTCCAATGCTTTCTCTAGTATTCCCCTATGTGTAGGTGATAACTTCAACAACTCTAGGATGGAGATCAAAGCAAGAGTCTTCTTCAGTTTTTCCTCAATACTATAGTCATTTGATGGCTTAGTTGTGGGTTTAGGTGGGGCTCCTTGTATTGTGATTTTCCCTCATTGGGTAGTTATTATATTCAAGGTCCCTACCTCATATTGTTAACACATTGACTTTGGTGTCATTTTCTTGGGAGAGGGTGCCTAGAACTGTATCACCATAGGTGTAGTTGGCGTTATGATAGTTTTGTTCCTTACCTTTATCATTCTTCTTAGCATGGTTCGGAATTGGATTTGTGCATATCTGGAGGTCTTTATTTCTAGGATGATGTTTGATATCCACTTCTCCCTTGTTGATCAATTCTTGTATTATGTGCTTAAGTGTCATGCAGTTATTCATTATGTGTCCTTTGATTTTGTGGAATTTGCATAAGTACTTCTCATTGTACCATGGTGTAAGCTTGGATCTTCATAGTTTGGGTGATTGTTGACCTTGATGAGGTTTTTTTGCACTAGTTTTCACATGATTGTCTCAAGGGGTTCTCCAAAAGTAGTGAATTTTCTTCTTGGTTAATCATATTGCCTTTGTTACCCTCCCTGATTTGTTTGTTGGTTAACAGCTTGATTTTTTGGGGGATAAGTGATTTGATTGTTTTATGCATTATTAGGAGCATAGCACATTTGTGCAACTTGAGGTTTTTTTTGTGGTCCATTATAATTTTGTACATTCCACACAGCTCTAGCATCAACTACTCCATTATTGGTAATTTTTTTGTTCTTGGCCCAAATCTTAGGTTTCTCATTCGAATTATAAGAATTATCTCTTGGGTTGTTTAGCTTAATCACTCCACTTGATATGAGATCCCTTTCTATGTGTAGTCCCTTCTCAATGGTCTCTTCAAAGTTTGCAAGACACAACATGGTGAGTTGGTAGTTGATTTCAGCTTGAACATTGGAAATGAAGATATCTGCCAGTTCCTTGTTGGAAATAGGCCACTTGAACCTACTCGCTTTATGTCTCCATTTTTGTAGGTAGGAGGTAAAGGATTCTCCTTGACTTTGTTTAATCTTGTATAGATCCATGATGGTGATGTCGTGTTCTATATTGAATGAGAAGTGGTTTATGAATTTGGTAGTCAATTCATCAAAACTTTTGATTCTTTGTGGTAGATGGGAGAATCATTCCATAGCATGACCAATAAAATTACGTGGAAAGAGCCTCATTAGGTAGGAATCATTATTTTTCACTTTCATGCAAGATACCGAGAAATATTGTATGTGTTTTACTGGATCTCCCTTTCCTTTGTATTTGTCAAACTTTGGTGTTTTGAAGTTTTTCGGAAAGGGAAGTATAGTAATGGAACAATCAAAAGGAAATGGACATATATCCTATAGGGTATAAGTCTTCTTTGGTTTTCCTATCTACATGTCTGATATTCTTTGATTCATTGCTTGTAGTTGCATGTCCACCTCTATTTTTGGTGCATTTGTTTGTGAATCTTGTGTGTAGTAGCCTTGTTGTCCCACAACGTTTGTTTGGTCATAAGTTGGGTATTGTGGGGGTATTGAACGTTGGTAACCATGTTGGGTGAAAGGAGGGTTAGGTCCTTATTGAATGTAAGGAGGGTTAGGTCCTTGTTGAATGTAAGGAGTGTTAAGTCCTTGTTGAACATAAGGAGGGTTAGCTCCTTGTTGAATGTAAGGAGGGTTAGCTCCTTGTTGGATGGAAGGAGGGTTATCTCCTTGTTGAACATAAAGAGGGTTAGCTCCTTGTTGAATGTAAGGATGGTTAGGTTCTTGTTGTTGTTTTGAGGAGGGGTACCTTGATAGTGCATTGGTGGTACACCTTGTTGTTGGGACAAACTATATTGAAGGTTACCTTGGTGGTGTGTTGATGGGGTACCATGTGGCATTCCTTGTTTTTGGGAAGAATTTTTTTGAAGGTTACCCTAATAATGTGTTGGCGAGACACCTTGTTGATAGGATGAATTGTGAAGGGTACCATATGGCACACTTTGTTTTTGGTATTGATTTGGAAGGGGACCATATGACCCACCTTATTGTTGATGTTGATTGGGAAGGGGACCATGTGGCCCACCTTGTTGTTGGTACTGATTTGGAAGGGGACCATGTGACCCACCTTGTTGTTGATAGGGAAGGGGACCATGTGACCTACCATGTTGTTGGTATTGTGGTGGAAGGGGAGCATGTGGTCCACCTTGTTGTTGCTACTGATTGGGAAGGGGACCATGTCACCCACCTTGTTGTTGGTGTTGTGGTGGAAGGGTACCATGTGGTCCACTTTGTTGTTGGTACTAATTGGGAAGGGGACCATGTGACCCACCTTCTTGTTGATTGGGAATGGGACCATGTGACGCACCTTGTTGTTGGTACTATGGTGGAATGGTACCATGTGTTCCACCTTGTTGTTGGTACTGATTGGGAAGGGGACCATGTGATCCACCTTGTTGTTGGTATTGTTGTGGAAATTGCCCTTGCTGATTTTGTACATTTTGAGAAGGGTCAATATGTAAAGGGTTTTGAAGCATGTATTGTCCTGGTGATGTGTTTTTACCTTGTGGTATTTATTAAGATGGAACCCCTCGATATTGTTGGGCTACTGCCGCTTGTTTGATTTAGGTTGGTTTCCTAAAAAAAGGGTTGTTTATTGATTGATCATTACCTTGTGAGAAGATTGGTGGCATGTTTGGAATCTCCAATGGTTTGGATATTTCTCTCACAACTAAATTATCTCCTAAGGGAATGAGGTGAGGATCTTTAAGACCTTCTATGTTCTATAGGTAACTTAGCACCACTTTGTGCTAATTTGAAGAAATATTCAGATCCTTAGGATTTTTTCCATCAGTTTGAGCACCTTAAGATTGTTAGAATGTTGAAATAATTCTTCATAATTTATTTCTTTCTCACTATCCAGTTCTTCTATGACCACTTCCCTTGGGTTTTGGTTCAATCTATCCATTGCTTCTTGTTGTCTACAGATTACCTCTTCCTCGCTAGGTGATTGGTTTGATGTTACCTTATATGTTGGTTCCTTTTGAGGAGTCACAAGGTCACTTGGTTTGTAACCCCATGGGTCACTTTCTTTGTTTGTGGTTTTTTTTGGTGGCATGCTAGCACTACTTTTGTTGGCCTCCATGTTTTTTCTATGTTGTGATCTCGTAATTTTCATAAACAAGTGCCAAGATTTTGTGAAAATTTGGTAACTTCTAACTATGGAATAAAAGAATGTTTTGTTTTTGGGATTTTTTGTTTTAAGGAAATGAAATTTTTTTTATTTTTGGATTTTTTTCTTTTGAAGGATGATGTCTATTGCCATGCGGGAGGCACTGGTAATACAAGCCTTCTGGTCATGAGATCTACTTTATGTTCCTCTTTATCTAGGATTTTCACTACATTTCTCCATTGAGTTGGGGTTTCTTTTGCTTTGAATATGAAGCTCCTCAAACTACTAATTATGTTTGTTTTTTCACCTTCAATTTCCTCAAATTTTGGTTGCATGATAGGTTTTGTAAGGTTTGGTTGTTGAACTAGAGCAATTGGACGCCAAATGGTCATAAAGTGAAATGATAAAAGTGTTAGTGTTTTGATATGGTTTTGCATGATTCTCAAGACCCTAAGGTTTGAGCAATGTTTTGGGATGACACTATTTTTGGAACACAAAATGTTGAAATACTTGGATTGATATTTCACTTCATTTTCTAGAGGATATGTTGCGGGAAATTTAATTGAACTAGCCTTGACGTTCAAGTAAATGTTATCTTAGAATTTTGAGTGAAGGAATGATCAAGTTGTTTGTTTTGATTTTGATTTCCAAAAGTAGGATGAAGTGTTGGATTATGACATGTTTTTGGGAGTCTAGTTGTTTCATTCTTCAAATATTTTGCAACCAGTTTCATATTAGTTTTCTTTTTATTTTCACCAGTAAATGGAGCAAAAGCAGTAAGTTTTAAGCAAAAGTAGAAAAAAATTTCAAGTGTGGTAGAAACAAAAAGGCAACTGCGGCCATTTTTCTTAAAAGCGGCCTCTATTTCAAGTTTTTCTAACTGGTGAATTGTACAAGCAAAAGTAACCTTCTTGGGGAAAAGTAGCCTAATTTTTGGCAAGTTTGGTAGGAAAATTTTGTCAAGTGTGGCACAAAATAGGTCAATTACATAAATATTTAGTTAGGTGCACACAATTTGTCAAAATCAGTAGGTTTTCATCAGTAACTATCATAAGACACAGAGAAAAGGTTGTAATTTTTTGTCAACTACAGCCAGTTTTTGGTCAAGTGCGACAAAAATAGTAGCAATAGTGGTATTCTATGCAGATTTATTTTCCAGTTTCTGTGTTCGGTAGAAACTTGGATAATTTTGCAGTTTTGAGTGACTTCATTTTATCTGATTTGAGATTTGGAAAGTGATATCATGCAACACAACAATCAAAACTATTTGACCCTAAATGTCTACAACTTAAGCACATTTCTTTCCACAAAAATTCAAAGTTCATGGAAATTGAAATGCTAAAGTCATAGTTTCCAATATTTAATTAATACTTAATGCGACTTGAAATGTGAGCCTAAATATCTGGAAACCTTTAAAGATATTGTTTTAAGATATCCTTAAGGAGTGAAAATATAGGGCTCTTTTCAAAGAATTTGCACAAAGTCAAAAGGGTTTGAAGTTTGAGAACCATGTTAAATGCTTGTTTTGATGTGTTCATTTTAATTCAAGCATAATGTTTGATGTTTCAAATTAACTGAAAGATTTGGAAATTTCGTGAAGACAATTTACACCCTAGGGATAGACACTTTCTTCTAGATGGGCTTACCTCATGCCCTGAAGGGATGATTTTACATGCAATGAATGGAGAGTGTTTTAAGCTCAACCATAAGTTAGACTTGGTAAGTAACTTCTCAGAATCAGAGTTCTAATGCATCACTTCAAAGAATGTTTCTAGCTAAAAAGGGGTGACTTCTACAACAATGGTTCTTAGTCATTTTTAGGATTTTTTTATAGTGTCTATACATGCGACGATTCACTCAATTAAGAGGTCTCCCAACCATTAATAAAAAGGGGTTTTACATATCTCACAGATACTGAGGGAGGATTTCATTGGTATAGAACATCTACACCAAGGGGTTGATGACTTTTGTCACACCCACAATTATTTTTATAGAAAAACAAAACAAAAGTACTACTTGGGCCGTTTCCTCTCACAAATTGGGAGGTAGGCCCTCTAAAGGTATGCTTTGAAATGAAACATTGTGTGAAACTCAAGATGCTTTTCATCACCCAAGATCGCCAAAAGGTGCAAGGGGAGAGGATAGACACCTAGTTTTCCGAACATGGAATGCACAGTATACACTTCATCACAATGTTCTTTTTAAGCCTCAAAAAGTAAAAATAAAAAATAAAGTAAAATAAAATAAGATGAAATAAAAGTGTGTACGAGATAGAAATTTTGTTCTTTTTATGTGCACCAAAGTGAAGTATTCTAGATTTCAGACAAAGAGATAGCAATATGAAAGATCAAAAATCATTCGTCCAATTTTAATCACCAATTGAAGTGTTTCTGAATCCTTGTCTTAATTGGTCAACAAAAGGCAATCGATCATTTTGTCAACATATTGAAAGCATTTGGTCGAAAGCAAGCATTTTTTAGAGCACCAAAACAAAGAGTTTGTTCCATTCTAGAAAGCTTTGAAAAAATCTTTTTTTAGAGCACCAATTGAAAGCATGTGGATTTGTGGGGTTCATTTTATAGCACCAATTGAAAAAATTTCCTAGGCTAGAAAGCTTATGAAAAATATTTTTAAGCACCAATTGAGATTTTCCTAAGCTAGAAAGCTTAAATGAAAGATTATTTTTAAGCACTAAACTGAAATTTTACTAAGCTATAAATATTTTGAAAGATTATTTTTAAGCACTAAATTGAAAAATGTTTGGTTTGTGGGGTTCATTTTATGCACCAAATTTTAAAAAATTCCTAACTATGAAAGCTTTTGAAAAAAAATTAAATCTTCGATTGTTCGCCTTCTCTAGAAATAAATGTGTTAGTCAATTCTTGGAGAAACCCATGCCATGCTTCTGCAAATCCTGCAATAAACAGTGTTAGCACCTGTCAAACATTCAAACTAAGCAACTGTTAGCGTTAAAAATTGAAAAACAACTTGCAATTTTTGGATAAAATTTTGACAAAGCAAAAGCAAAATTTTTGAGAAAAAGCAGCCCTGTTAGAAGGGAGTGCGGCTGAAAAAAACAAGTGGCTTTTGTTTTTCAAGAAAAAGCGGCTAAAAAATTCAAGGGTGCCCCTATCATTTTAGCAAAAGCGTCAAAAATGACAAAAGCAGCTAGCAAAAGTCAACTACAATAGAAACGTGAAATCAACAGCATGATTTTTTTGTAACTTTTGTGTGAAAACTTTTCAATTGTGTTTCTAGGACCTACAACTTAAAAATTCACTCATAAAACCATTAGTTCTAAGGACTCTAGTCCCATCGAGCATGCCAGAATGTGTAAGGGGGAAATCGATAGAGTGTTAAGAGATCAAAACATGCTTGAATTGAAACTAATCTAATCCAAACAAAAGCTAAGATTCATACCCATTACTCATGAAATGAAACTATGAAGAACAATGAATTCACAAAAGCAATTGAAACAAAACAATAACAATGAATTCAATACAACGTAGCTTTACCATCTCATGTCAAAGTGTGTTCACAAAGATGTTGGATTGTTTGTTGTATCAATGCAAAGCCTCAATTTGGGCATGCAAAAGCTTCAAAATTTGTGTGTGTGTTGATCAAATATGTGTGTAAAGTTTGTAAAAAGATCGATTGTGATTTTGGCATTACTTCGTTGTGTAAAATATATTGATTCTCCGATTGTTTTTTAGGAAGAAAATGATTGTTATATAGAATTTGTGTTTTGAAATGAACACTCGAGATCACATAGTAGAATATCTTGATCAATGGTTGAAAGATTTTGAGAGGAAATAGATAGGAATAATCAATGGATTTTGATTACGTAATTAGTGTGATTGAAGAAATCAATTTGAGTGTTCAATGGGATTGAGGAAATAGATTGAATAATCTTTGGAATTTAAGAAATCATGTTGAACCTTTAGTGGAATTCAAGAATAGATGAATCAGTCAGGAATAGAGATGGCTCAATTAGCCAATTAGAGTGAACAATCGGTGGATTGTAATTTGCTCAATCATAAAAGTGGGTGAAGGTAATTAATTAATTGAACCTTTTGAGTTGAATGTGCAAGTCATGTTTGACTTTTGCAAATAAAGTTGTATTTATTTAATTTGACCTTTTGGATGAAATTTTGAATAATTTATTCAATTATTCAAATTTAGGGGAAAGTGACATAGTTAAAGTATTATGTTTTAATAATTTAATTGATTTAGGGGAATAGAGTGAATTAGAAACATAATTAAATAATTGATGTTATTTAATTAATCAAGAGGAATAAAGTTAGATTAAGACTTTATTAAATAAATAAAATTTATTTAATTAGTCAAAATGATGAAAAAGTGAATAAATTAAATAATGTCATATTATTCAATTAAAAGAAGAAATTAGTGTTTTAGGACTTTATTAAATAAATAAAATTTATTTAATTCATCAAAAATGGTAAAAAAGTGAATTAATTAAATAATGTAATATTATTCAATTAATTCAGGAAATTAGGGTTTTTGATGCAATTGATGTGAAATGTAGTGATATTTAGTTATAATGATGGTGACGATGAGAAAATGTCATTTAGGATGTATGATAAGTGTTAGGTCATTTTACATGTCTACAACACTTAATTAAGAATCTTTTGTTAGGAGAATCAATTCCCCTAAAATTCTAATAAACAATATTCATTTCCCTCGAGGAGAGTAACAAACTCTCCTCAATCTCAATGATTTATCTAGAGTGGTTTGGATACCCACCTCAATTTCTTGAATTTTCTTACTTTTAGATTTTCTACCTCTTCGAGAAGGTGTTGTTGCTTCTTTTTTTCTAACTTTTCATATTGACTAATTGATAGCATTTGAGAAAAATCAAACTCCAAATCTTCATTTAGTACTTCATCTACTATGTTATCAATCATTTTAGATCCAACTTTGTTAACAAGTTCATCAACCATTTCCTCAAGATTTACTTGATTTAGCATTTTTTGCACATCTAAAATAGGCTTTGCTTCTAGTAAAGGAGAACATTGAACAATTCCTTTTACAATTTCTTCATTTATATCATTATTTTTAAAATCCCCTATTTAATCATTGAACTTTATTTCAATCATGGGTGACTAAACCAACAAAGGATGAGAGGACATTACCTTTACTAGTGAACTGGTCTCCAAAGCTAAAATGAAACCTCCATAAGTGTCTTTAACTATTTCCCCTTCTTCTAGAGAGTCATTAAAATCTTTTGCAGTTTGTAAAGCCAAGATTTCCCTCTTAGATGCATGAATATTTGTAGTAGTGCAATCCTTTTCTAGTCCCCCTTCCTTATCTCTTGTTATCATGTTATCTAACTTATGTTGAATATCATTGAATCTTGTATCATTTATATTAACATTATCATGCCTTAGTACTTCATTAACAATTACCTCTAGAATCCTATATGCCTTGATTCATACGCTTTTCATCCTTCCCAAAATTAAGAATTGCTTGGTTGCCATGATCCACATACTTTTCCCCTATAATTTGATTCAAATTTGTCACCTATATCCCACTTCTCTCCACCTATACACCTCTTTAATAAGTACAAGGGAAAATAGTCTTATTGTCAAATATATTGGATTTTCATTATTTTTCAACCATAGTCTAATTACATATCCCTTGGGAATATATTTAGTTTATCCATTGGCTTTACCATATTTCACGATGAACATGCTCACTTAAGGATTTTTCTAACTCCACCTAGCTTTGAGTGTCTAAAAACTTAAAAGCTTAAGTCATTCTAAGTAACTAGAAATTATTAACCATAGTATAAATAATATTATTATTAACTTTAAAAAATAGCTTTAATTTTTTATTTAATTATTAATTAATTTAATAAGTTTATTATTTATTATTATTTATTTTAAATTGTTATTTTTATTTTTTTTATGTGCAAGTATATTTTAAATTGTTATTTTTATTAGTATTTGGATTTTTCTATATTTTGACTTTGAACTTAATTTATTCTATTTTAATTTTAAATTTAGATTTAAGTTTGAAATTTATTTTAATTATTTATATTTTTTATGAAATTATAAATAATAGTTATAAGTTATTAGAATTAATTTAATTTATACATATTGGGCGCGCATTTTATCTTTCTTGTTCACCCCAGCATTCCCCATCGTCCTTGTCCATATAGTCTGCATTTTTGTGTGAACTAAAATTAAAAGTTTGGAGTCACGGGTGTGGGACCACCTGATCTCAGTACTTGACATCAAATAGAAAAACTTTACTTACTGAGAAAAAAACAAAGTTTTCACTACAGTTACCTATTTAGGAAAATAGACAGACTACTTCTCTGTCATATTTTTGCTTATAATCCTTCTACATTACCTATGCATTTCAAGATTTGTACCCTAGTCCCACAAATCCAAAGTAAAATGATAACCCTATTATGAAGTTAGCTTTGAGTTGCTTCGTTCAAAATAAAATATATTCTAAAGTCAGTTTAAGAATTGCTTGGTTGCCATGATCCACATACTTTTTCCCTCTAATTTGATTCAAATTTGTCACCTATATCCCACTTCTCTCCACCTATACACCTCTTTAATAAGTACAGGGGAAAATAGTCTTATTGTAAAATATATTGGATTTTCATTATTTTTCAATCATAGTCTAATCGCATATCCCTTGGGAATATATTTAGTTTTTCCATCAGATTTACCATATTTCACGATGAACATGCTCACTTAAGGATTTTTCTAACTCCACCCAGCTTTGAGTGTCTAAAAACCTAAAAGCTTAAGTTATTCTAAGTAACAAGAAATTATTAACCATAATATAAATGATATTATTATTAAATTTAAAAAATAGCTTTAATTTTTTATTTAATTATTTATTAATTTAATAAGTTTATTATTTATTATTATTTATTTTAAATTGTTATTTTTTATTTTTTTGATATGCAAGTATATTTGAAATTGTTATTTTTTTTAGTATTTGGATTTTTCTATATTTTGACTTTGAATTTAATTTATTCTATTTTAATTTTAAATTTAGATTTAAGTTTGAAATTTATTTTAATTATTTATATTTTTTATGAAATTATAAATAATAGTTATAAGATATTAGAATTAATTTAATTTATACATATTGGGCACGCATTCTAGCATTCTTGTTCACCCCTGCATTCCCCATCGTCCTTGTCCATATAGTCTGCATTTTTGTTTGAACTAAAATTAAAAGTCTGGAGTCACGGGTGTGGGACCACCTAATCTTGGTACTTGACATCGAACAGAACAACTTTACTTACTAAGGAAAAAAAAATAGTTTTCACTATAGTTACCTATTTAGCAAAATAGAGAGACTGCTTCGCTGTCATATTGTTGCTCATAATCCTTCTACATTACCTATACATTTCAAGATCTATACCCCAGTCCCACAATTCCAGAGTAAAATGATAACCCTATTCTGAAGTCAACTTTGAGTTGCTCCATTCAAAATAAAATATATTATGAAGTCAATTTAAGAATTGTGTGGTTGCCATGATCCGCATACTTTTTCCCTCTAATTTGATTCAAATTTGTCATCTATATCCCATTTCTCTCCACCTATACACCTCTTTAATAAGTACAAGGGAAAATAGTCTTATTGTCAAATATATTGGATTTTCATTATTTTTCAACCATAATCTAATCGCATATCCCTTGGGAATATATTTAGTTTTTCCATCGGCTTTACCATATTTCATGATGAACATGCTCACTTAAGGATTTTTCTAACTCCACCCAGCTTTGAGTGTCTAAAAACCTAAAAGCTTAAGTTAATCTAAGTAACTAGAAATTATTAACCATAATATAAATAATATTATTATTAACTTTAAAAAATAGCTTTAATTTTTTATTTAATTATTTATTAATTTAATAAGTTTATTATTTATTATTATTTATTTTTTAAACAAAGGGGTAAAAAATTTATTGAAAGTCAAAACACAACACTACAACAAAGATCAAGAGCCATAGTCCCAAAAATCAACCAAAGACAACCCACCCAACATAGAAATAGAAACAATCAACCAACTACAAACTCTTGTCTTCCTCAAGTAACCGATCCAAATCCTGACGTAACTCAGGAGAAACCTGTCTCCAATCCTCAACCTTCTAGCCATCCTCATGCTCAGAAGCCCACTTGGCTAGGCAGTCAGCAACCCTATTCCACTCACGCGGAATATGAACAAAGGACACAACCTCCAACATAGAACTAACCTGAAGAATTTGTTGAACCACCACCACCAACTGCCAATTAATATCACTCACCTTCCGGTCATTCACCAAATTAATTAAAATCTGAGAATCTGCTTCACAAATAACCTTTCTCCATCCCAGAGATAGAGCCCTCTCAACTGCATAAAGGATAGCCAGACCTTCCATATAATTAACAGCCTAAGCCCCTTCATGCACCGAAAAAAGAAAGATAACCGACCCCGCAGAATCTCTCCCAATTCCCCCAATCCCAGGAAGCCCAAGATTACCCCTAGAAGAGCCATCAGTATTGATCTTCAGAACTCCATTCGGAGGTGGTATCCACCTACCCACTCGCTGGACTCTCTGCTTCCCCTATCTGCAGAACCTGTTACCACTAGAAGAAGAGTGAATTTCTTGAAGACCCATTCTTTCCACCAACTCAGCATTGCCTTTCTCCAGAGGGAAGACCAGCTCACTTTTAGCTACAACCGATTCCTGAATCATTCCTAACATATGCCACCACACTTGTTGAATCATCAACTTCTCCCCATAGAAGATCCTACGATTTCTCTCCAACCAAATTTTCCAAAGAAGAAAGGTAGGACCAACATACCAAACATCTTGCAAAAAGGGAGCCATCGAGGGGGGCCTACCCATACTATCCCAAAACTCAATCAAAGAATAAGTATGAACACAAGGCCACTTCCAAACTCCCCACCAAAAATGCCAAAGCTGAGAAACAAAGGGGCACCGAAAAAATAGCTGGGAAGAATCCTCCTCCTCCTTTCCACACAAACACACATAGAAGGCCCCTGAAATCCACGCTTACGAATGTTATCCCAGGTTAAGCACCTATTCCATGCCAAGGTCCAGACAAAGTAGTTGCATTTTGGCCAGGAGAACTTGTTCCACACCCTTTTCCACCAATGAACCTCCCCGCCATCCAACCTCTAAGCCAAAAGAACTTGATAGCCAGAGGCAACAAAAAAAAACCCCTTAGGGTGGTGGATCCAAGCAAGGATATCCTCACCCGGGAGAGAACAACAACGCCTTTTGTGAAGGATGTTATGAAGCTCAACACTCCTTTCTTCCAACCCAATATCTAGCCATTCTGAGGGGTCCTTCCAACAAGCCACCCCCAGCTAACCCCTGAAAGAGAGAGATTTGAAGTCCCTCACCCTAGCCCATCCAGTCGCAAGAAATCTCTGACACAAAGGAACCAAGTCGGGGAACTAAGAGATAAGGGGAGGTTGGCCATCCCAAGATTCTGACCAAAAAAGAGCATCAGAGCCTCCTTTGCAAATCCAAAATAAACCATCCTTGATAAGCTTGGCACCCTTCTGCAACGTACTCCAAATCACCGAGCCCTTCCCCTCTAAAGGGTACCTAGGGAGATCCTGACGAGGGATTCCTGGGAAATACTTCTGAGATAAGTTCCTAGCCCAGCTTTGGTCCTGCTCCACACACCATCTCTAGAACAACTTAGCAGCCACAGCCTCCCCCGACAGAGCCGGTTGTCGAAGACCAAGACCACCATACTGTTTGGGGCTGCACATAACATCCCATCTGACAAGGCTCCACTTGGAAGATGTCAAACTACCAACCCATAGAAATTGTCTTTCAAGAGAATCCAGCTCCTTAAGAAAACCAATTGGAGCCACTTGAAGCATGCATCTATAGGTTGGGAGAGCTTGCACCACCGACTTGAGAAGTTGAACCCTTCTAGCAAAAGATAGCCATCTATGGGTCCAATGATTAAATTTCACCTAAAATTTATCAATAATACTCTGCCAAGAGCCTTTGGGAAGTCTGCCAATAGATATAGGAATACCCAGATAAGTCAAAGGGAGAGCCCCTATCTGAAACCTCAAGATATTCACAATCCTTCTCTGAATGGGAACTGGGGTATTGAAAAAGAAGATGGAGGATTTATCTTTGTTAATCAACTGCCCCAAAGCTTTAAGATAAACATCCAATACTTGCTGCAAATTAGTAGCTTCCCTGATAGAAGCCATCCCCATCAAAGCAGTATCATCAACAAACTACAGGTGAGACTGTGGGGGAAAACCTCTCCCCCATTGCCAACCCTGAATGATGCCCATCTCTACCCTTCTTCTCATCAAGTGGCCAAGACCTTCAACAAGAAGCAAAAATAAGTATGGGGAGAGAGGATCCCCTTGATGAAAACCCCTAGAAGCATCAAAGAGCTTAGAGTGGCTACCATTTATCAGCATCGAAAAAGAGACAGAAGTGACACAACTCATGACCCATTGAATCCACTCTTCATAAAACCCAAAATCCACCAAAACCTTCCTCAGGAAAGGCCATCTAACCTTGTCATAAGCCTTAGCCATATCCAGCTTAATGAACATAGCCTTCTCATGGGATTTAGCCATCGAATGGATGGTCTTCGTAGCTATAACAACTCCATCGAGAATTTGGCGCCCCTCCATAAAACCACTCTGCTCCTAAGAAATCAACACTTTAAGCGACTTTTTCAACCTTTTAGCTATCAATTTTGAGATAATTTTATAAACCACATTGCAGAGAGAAATAGGTCGAAACTGAGTTAACATGTCAGCCCCCTCACATTTAAGAATAAGGGCGAGGAAGGTGGAATTCATAGCACGCAACATTTGTTTATTCCTCTGGGATTCCTATGCAACTGCAAGAAGGTCCACCTTTATGATATCCCAAAATTCTTGAAAAAATTCTACTGAAAAACCATCGGGTCCAAGATCTTTTCCTTTCTTCATCTGGAACACAATCCCTTCCAACTCCTCAAGAGAGATCTCTCCCATCAACTGCTCATTCATCTCCCAGGAAACTAACTAGGGAATGCACAATAGAACTTGAGCTTCCTCAGCCAAGCCACCAGGCAGCTCATCCCTGAATAAAGAAGCAAAGTACTGTGACGCCTCAGCAGAGATTTCCTTAAAAGAGGCAAGATGAACCCCCCTATCATTCACAATAACAAAAATGGAATTACCATGCCTCTTGTCCTTCACAGAATTAAAGAAAAAGGCAATGTTTTTATCTCCAACTTGCAGCCATTCAACTCTGGTCTTTTGCTTCCAATAGATCTCTTCCCACAATTCACATTCCTCAACCACTTTTAAAGTCCTAGCCTCCTTCCTCAAAATCTCCTCTGTAACCCTGTTCTCCCGAATCAACCTCGTGATTTTATTCAACTCCTCCTGAGCTGCATCCTTATCCTAAAAGATGTTACCAAACACTAGCGATACCACCTCTTAAGCTAATACTTAACAAACTGAAGAAGCTTAGAAAAAGTGTACATAGTCATACCAAAAGCAGGTCGTCCGGTCCTCCACCAATCAACCACATGGTCAAAAAGAGTAGCATCCCTTAACCACATCAGCTAGAACTTAAATGAAGGAGTCCTAGGCATACCAGCCGGAACAATACTAAGCATAATAGGCCAATGGTCAGAACCCCTCCAGTCCAAAATCCCAGACCAAAAAGACCACACACCACCAACCCAGTAACAAGAGACCAAGAATTGGTCTAGCCTCTCAGCAACATAGATCTCTCCAATCCTTCTATTGTTCCATGTGAAACACCCATTACTAGGTTTCACATCAAAAATATTTAAGGATGAGATGCTATCTCGAAGTAATAGAGAAGACGGCTCCAGCCTTGCTGTTCCACCCCATTTTTTCTGCCAACTCAACAATGGCATTGAAGTCTCCAGCCATAATCCATGGGTGATAAGGAACCAAGCAGCGAACAAAATGAAGATGGGTCCAAAGAAGTTGCTTACCTTGAAGCTCAATAGGAGCATAAACATTCGAGAAGAAGACCTTTTCTCCCATCTCAAAGCTAGAGGCCACAAAGGAAATAGAAGATTTAGAGGACATCCACAAGAAAGGACTAATCTTCTGAGGGTTCCATAAACACGCCACCCTCGCAGAAGAGCCAAAAGCCCCAATACACTGACACTCACCATTTCTCCACAACTTAGGTAATATACCAAACATACTCTTAGTAGATAATTTAGTCTCCTGTAAAAAGAGAACATCTAGAGATTTACTTTTAATCAAATCTCGAACAGCTTTTTGTCAAGGGCCACTGTTCAAGCCCCTAACATTCCATGAGAGAACAATCATTTCAAAGGGTAAGAGAAATGAGAATCGAGGGGCTTGACTGCCCCTGATTCCACCAAAGTCTCACTAGCAATCTTTAGCTTTTCCAAGTCCTTCTTCCGACCCAGCTTTGAGGACTTCTCACTCGCACCTTTCTTTGGATCCTTTTGTTGAATACCCAGACGAGGAGAAGAGAGAGAGCTCTTCCCCACATCCATACCATCCTTTAGGGATCTAGGAGACCCCCCACTTCCTGACTTCGCTACCCTAACCATATCATCTGATCCTGCCTTAGCAAGTGAAGGTTGATCAATATCCATCTGCCTAGCCCCCACATCTTGTAAGATTTGCATAGCCTCCAGAGGAGGTCCTTCCTGTCCAACACCCAAAAGCCCCTGACCCAAATTAATCAAATCTGGGTTCACTTCCTGTTGACTAAGATTATCCAACACCTCAAACCTGTTAAAAGTTTCATCATCCTGCCTTTCCTTGAAAGTCCTTTTTTGTCCCATGTTCCTATTATCAGCTTTGACAAGGGAAAAGCCATCCTCACTAGCTCCATCACCCGAAATAGTCTCCTTCCCCTTATCAACCCTAGGTGGGTTGCTGTGAGGCATAGAGGGTTGTTGCTCCACAGTCTTAGCCCTAGGACACCTACGTTGCAAGTGCCCATACTCATGAAAAAATCGGCACTGAAAGGGAAGGGTCTCATAGTCCAGTTGTTGAATCCAAGTATATGAACCTGCACTCACTTCCACAGAATCTAGCAATGGCTTGCTTAAATCAATTTCCACACATATACGAGCAAAATTCATCACCTTTTTGAACTGTGTCTATTGTGATGAACCAACAGGCTTTCCAAGCATTGAAGCCACCAACAGTAGTACATCCTCTCGCCAGCATTCAACTGGAAACCACGGTAGTTGAACCCAAACAGGAACCCGATTCGGGAGTTCCTTAGTCAGATTGAAGCCTGCATGCCACAGCTTAATAAACAAACCCACCTGGTTATAAAAATAGGGACCACCTTCAAAAATCATATTTCAATCAGCCATGCAATCAAAGGTTACCGTAAAGTAGTTGTTCACCAAGAGTCTAATCTCCATCTCTCCTTTAGGCAACCATGTCCTTTGAGCCCATGATTCCAAAAATTGCAGCGAGACTCTCAAACCCATAAACTTGCAATAAAATGAATGCTTCGAATAGTATTCAATATCATCAACAAGCATCTCCATCAGAATAATCAATTTTGGCCTCTCCTTGCACCTCTCTAGACACCCATTAATCTTCGCAATCCGAGATCCCCCAGATGAACCCGAACCATACATTTTTGGCTCCGAAGAAAATAAATTATTATCAATTATCTTCACATTTTGTTCCAGAGGCTTCGAACCAAACGCAGAGCGAAAGTCCAACTTGGGACTAGCCCCAGATGATTCCCCACGAGACATTGAGGCAAATACTAATCCCAGGCAGGCATGCAAGCCCCAAGATGTAAAGAATAAAGGAAGACTTCAGCACAAGGGTAACCAAGCCCCCATGCACACCCCACACCGACTCCCAAATGAAAAAAGCACAGCCTAACAAGGCTATGACGCCCCAAGGCATGAGACCTCTGCATGCTACCCCACATGAATGATATCCTACCAACCACCCCACACAGGCCAAAGGACCCCACGCAGCCCACACAGCACCCAAGGCCCATAGCCCTCGCAACTAACATGGCACGCAGCCCGCTTAGCTACCCCGCACACATGGTGATAGCGATCAGACACCAAGTAGGAAGAAGGTGAACTACCAATCGCAACCACACCCCACACTCACCTCGCAACTATCAAAGGAGGATATCCACACACAAGAAAAAAAAATTAATCCAAACCCCCCTCAAACGCCAGCAATGCCCCCCACAACGCATGCACAGAGAAGAACAAAACAGAGCTAGGGCACAGGTTCCCTAGCTCGAGTTGCAGAGTGCACAAGCCATCCTCTGCATCATCCCCTCGAGTTCCATTTTATTATTATTTATTTTAAATTGTTATTTTAATGGTATTTGGATTTTTCTATATTTTGACTTTGAATTTAATTTATTCTATTTTATTTTATAATTTAGATTTAATCTTGAAGTTTATTTTAATTATTTATATTTTTTACGAAATTATAAATAATAGTTATAAGTTATTAGAATTAATTTAACTTATACATATTGGGCACGCATTCTAGCATTCTTGTTCACCCCCGCATTCCCCATCGTCCTTGTCCATATAGTCTGCATTTTTTGTGTGAACTAAAATTAAAAGTCTGGAGTCACGGGTGCAAGACCACCTAATCTCGGTACTTGAAATCGAACATAACAACTTTACTTACTAAGAAAAAAACATAGTTTTCACTACAGTTACCTATTTAGGTAAACAGATAGACTGCTTCTCTATCATATTTTTTCTCATAATCCTTCTACATTACCTATACATTTCAATATTTGTACCCAAGTCCCACAATTCCAAAGTAAAATGATAACCCTATTTTGAAGTTAGCTTTGAGTTGCTCCATTCAAAATAAAATATATTCTGAAGTCAATTTAAGAATTGCTTGGTTGCCATGATCCACATACTTTTTCTATATCCCACTTCTCTCCACCTATACACCTCTTTAATAAGTACAAGGGAAAATAGTCTTATTGTCAAATATATTGGATTTTCATTATTTTTCAACCATAGTCTAATCGCATATCCCTTGGAAATATATTTAGTTTTTCCATCGACTTTACCATATTTCACGATGAACATGCTCACTTAAGAATTTTTCTAACTCCACCCATCTTTGAGTGTCTAAAAACCTAAAAACTTAAGTTATTCTAAGTAACTAGAAATTATTAACCATAATATAAATAATATTATTATTAACTTTAAAAAATAGGTTTAATTTTTTATTTAATTATTTATTAATTTAATAAGTTTATTATTTATTATTATTTATTTTAAATTGTTATTTTTCTTTTTTGATATACAAGTATATTTGAAATTGTTATTTTTTTTAGTATTTGGATTTTTCTATATTTTGACTTTGAATTTAATTTATTCTATTTTAATTTTAAATTTAGATTTAAGTTTGAAATTTATTTTAATTATTTATATTTTTTATGAAATTATAAATAATAGTTATCATTTATTAGAATTAATTTAATTTATACATATTGGGCATTGGTGCGTATTCTAGCATTCTTGTTCACCCCTGCATTCCCCATTGTCCTTGTCTATATAGTCTGCATTTTCATGTGAACTAAAATTAAAATTCTAGAGTCACGGGTGCGGGACCACCTGATCTCGATACTTGACATCGAACATAACAACTTTACTTACTGAGGAAAAAGACATAGTTTTCACTACAGTTATCTATTTAGGAAAACAAAGAGACTACTTCTCTATCATATTTTTGCTCATAATCCTTCTACATTACCTATACATTTCAAGATCTGTACCCCAGTCCCACAATTCCTAAGTAAAATGATAACCCTATTCTGAAGTCAGCTTTGAGTTGCTTCGTTCAAAATAAAATATATTCTGAAGTCGGTTTAAGAATTGCTTGGTTGCCATGATCCACATACTTTTTCCCTCTAATTTAATACAAATTTGTCACCTATATCCCACTTCTCTCCACTTATACACCTCTTTAATAAGTACAAGGGAAAATAGTCTTATTGTCAAATATATTGGATTTTCATTATTTTTCAACCATAGTCTAATCGCATATCCCTTGAGAATATATTTCGTTTTTCCATCGGCTTTACCATATTTCACGATGAACATGCTCACTTAAGGATTTTTCTAACTCCACCCAGCTTTGAGTGTCTAAAAACCTAAAAGCTTAAGTTATTCTAAGTAACTTTAAAAAATAGCTTTAATTTTTTATTTAATTATTTATTAATTTAATAAGTTTATTAAATTTATTATTATTTATTTTAAATTGTTTTTTTATTTTTTTATTTTTTTTTTTAACAAAAGGGGTAAAAACTTTATTGAAACTTAAAATAGCACATTACAGCAAACCACAAGGGCCCGAGACCCAAGAACCAAAAGAACCAGTTCAATCAAACAACATCAACTATCAACATAGAGCCTCCTATCCTCCTCAAGGAACCGATCCAACTCCTGACGCAACTCGGGGGAAATCTGCACCCAGTCTTCAATCTTCCAGCCACCATCATGCTCAAAAGCCCATTTGGCCAAGCAATCAGCAACCCTATTCCATTCCCTTGGGATATGAACAAAGGAGACCTCCATCATCCTAGAGCTAACTTGAAGAATCCGATGAACCACTGAGGCCAACTGCCAGTTAATACCAGTCACTTTCCTCT
Organism: Sequoia sempervirens; assembly: GCA_007258455.2. NCBI lineage: Eukaryota > Viridiplantae > Streptophyta > Pinopsida > Cupressales > Cupressaceae > Sequoia > Sequoia sempervirens. The sequence goes on along the minus strand of VDFB02320483.1, from coordinate 8,924 downwards.
CAATCAAAAGAGAAATCAAGACCTGTGAATCAGCTTCACAAATAACCTTTTGCCAACCCAGAGCAAAGGCATGCTCCACAGCATAAAGAATCGCCAAACCCTCCATGATATTAACAGTCTGCACCCCCTCATGGATTGAGAAAAGAAATATCACCGAACCCACTGAGTCCCTGCCAACTCCACCAATCCCAGCAGGACCAGGATTACCTCTAGAAGAACCATCAGTATTGATCTTCAAAATGCCACCCGGAGGAGGCAACCACCTACCCGTCTGTTGGACTCTCTTCTTCCCATGCCGACAGCTTCTTGAACTAACAAAAGAAGAATGTATCTCCTGAAGGCCCAATCTGTCAACCAACTCAACATCCTCCTTCCCCAAGGGAAAAACCACCTCACTTTTAGCCACCACCGACTCCTGAATCATACCTAACATTCGCATCCACACTTGCTGACCCACCATTTTCATACCACAGAATAACCTGCGATTCCTCTCCAACCAGATCTGCCAAAGAATAAAGGTAGGACCAACATACCAAACATCCTGCAAAAAGGCAGCCACAGAGGGGGGTCGACCCATACTATCCCAAAATTCCACCAAAGAGGAAGCATGAACACAAGGTTGCTTCCAAACCTCCCACCACATATGCCAAAGTTGCATAACAAAGGAACACCGGAAGAACAAGTGAGCAACATCCTCCTCCCCGTTCCCACACAAAACACAACAAGAAGGCCCCTGGAATCCACATTTGCGAATGTTATCCCATGTCAAGCACCTATTCCATGCTAGAGTCCAAACAAAGCAATTGCACTTTGGCCAAGAGAGCTTATTCCATACCCTCTTCCACCAATGCACCTCCGCCCCATCCATTTTCTAAGCCAATAACACCTGATAACCAGAAGCAACTGAGTAGATCCCCTTATTATTAGGGGTCCAGGCAAGAATATCCTCTTCCATAAGAGAACAACAACGCCTATTGCAAAGAATTGTGTAAAGCTCAACACTTTCTTCCTCCATTCCCACAACCGGCCACTCAGCGGGATCCTTCCAACCAACCACTTCCAAATGCCCAGAATAAGAAAAGGACTTGAAGTCACTCACCCTAGACCAACCTTCCGCAAGAAATCTCTGGCATAAAGGCAACAAGTTAGGGAACTGAGAGATAAGAGGAGGGAAACCATCCCAAGAATCTGACCAAAAGAGAGCTTCGGAGCCCCATCTGCAAATCCAAAATAAACCTTCCTTGATGAGATTCGCACCCTTTTGAAGAGTATTCTAAATCACTGACCCTTTCCCCACAAGAGGGTACCTAGGGAGATCATGTCGTGGAACTCCCGGAAAATACTTATGAGACACAATCCTGGCCCATAGCTGATCCTGCTCCATACACCATCTCCAAAACAGCTTAGCAGCCACAGCTACACCGAACAAAGAAGACTGACGTAGACCAAGACCACCATAATGCTTTGGGCTACACTCAACTTCCCACCTAACCAAGCTCCATTTGGAAGCCGACAAACAACCAGCCCATAAAAATTGCCTTTCCAAAGCATCCAACTCTTTAAGGAACCCCGTTGGAGCCACCTGAAGCATACATCGGTAGGTAGGAAGAGCCTACACCACAGATTTAAGAAGCTGAACCCGCCCAGCAAAAGACAACCACCTATGGGTCCAATGATTAACTTTCCCCCGAAACTTATCAATAATATTCTGCCACGAACCCTTGGGAAGACGCCCAACAGAAACTGGAATACCCAAGTAGGTAAAAGGAAGAGACCCAATTTGAAACCTTAAAAGATTAGCAATTCTTCTTTGGATGGGTCCCGACGTATTGAAGAAAAAAATGGAGGATTTATCCTCATTAATCAATTGCCCTGAAGCCACCAGGTAAACGTCCAACAACTGCCTCAAATTAGTAGCTTCCTTAACTGTAGCCATCCCCATCAAAGCAGTATCATCAACAAACTGTAAATGAGACTGCAGAGGCAAGTCTCCACCCCAATGCCACCCTTGGATGATACCTAACCCAACATTTCGTTTCAACAAACGACCAAGACCTTCAACAAAGAGAAGGAAGAGGTATGGAGAAAGAGGATCCCCTTGTCGTAGACCCCTAGATGCCCCAAAAAGTTCAGAATGATCTCCATTTATCAGCACCGAGAAAGACACGGACGTCACACAGCTCATGACCCACTGGATCCACTCCTGGAAAAACCCAAAAGCAACAAGGATCTTTCGCAAAAAAGACCACCTAACCCTGTCATAAGCCTTAGCCATATCCAACTTAATGAACATTGCCTTCTCCTTGGAGTTGGCCATGGAATGAACGGTCTCTGTTGCAATAACAACCCCGTCAAGAATTTTCCGACCTGCAACAAATCCACTCTGTTCCTCTGAAATCAGCATTTTAAGCCACTTCTTCAACCGTTCAGCCAATAACTTCGATATAATTTTATAGGTCACATTGCAAAGGGAGATGGGCCGAAACTGCGTTAATCTATCCGCCCCATCACACTTGGGAATGAGAGCAAGGAAGGTGGAGTTTAGAGCCCTCAACATCTGCTTATTCTTTTGAGACTCCTGGACTACTGCAAGAAGATCTACCTTTATGATATCCCAGAATGCATGAAAAAACTCAACTGGGAAACCATCCGGGCCAGGAGCCTTTCCTTTTTTCATCTGAAAAACAATCTCCTCCAACTCCTCTAAAGAGATCTCTCATTAGATGCTCATTTGCTTCCCTGGAAACCAATTGGGGAATACAAGAAAGAACTTGTGCTTCCTCGATAGATCCCCCTTGCGAATCTTCCCTGAATAGAGCAGCAAAATACTGTGAAGCCTCAGTAGAGATTTTCTGATTAGAGGCCAGACGTTCGCCCCTATCATTCACCAAAACGGGGATGGTATTACCATGCCTCCTGTCCTTCACAGAGTTAAAGAAAAAGGCAGTGTTTTTGTCTCCCTCCTGCAGCCATTCAACCCGAGACTTTTGCTTCCAATAGATCTCTTCCCGCAATTCCCATTCCTCAACCTCTTTCAAAGCCCTGGCCTCATCCCTTGGAAGCTCCTCAAAAACCCCATTTTCGCGAATCAACTGCGTAATATTATTTAGCTCATCTTGAGCAACACCCTTCTCATGAAATATGTTACCAAAACAACGTTGATTCCACCTTTTGAGCTGAAATTTGACAAACTGGAGAAGCTTGGCAAAAATGTACATTGCTGTACCGAAAGCCGGTCTTCCAATTCTCCACCACACAACCATATGGTCAAAAAGAGTAGCATCCCTTAACCACATAAGCTGGAACTTGAAGGAAGTGGAACGAGGCATCTGAGCAGAAGTAATACTAAGCTTGATAGGCCAATGGTCAGAACCCCTCCAATCCATAATTTCAGAGGACATAGACCACAAGTCCCCAATCCAAAAACAGGAAACCAAGAAACGATCAAGTCTCTCAGCAACACAGTCCTCTCCAAGCCTCCTGTTATTCCATGTAAAATGTCCATTACTGGGCTGAACATCAAACAAACTTAAATCGGAGATGCTATCCCTGAGAAGAAGCGCCGAAGGCTCCAACCTAGCAAGCCCACCCCTTTTCTCCGACAACTTCACGATAGCATTGAAGTCACCCGCCAAGATCCACGGATGAAAAGGAACTAGGCTACGAACAAAATGAAGATGGGACTAAAGAAGTTGCTTTCCTTGAAACTCCACCGGAGCATACACATTAGACAGGAGGATACACTCACCAGTCTCAAAACAAGAAGCAACCAAGGAGATAGAAGATCTAGAGGTAACCCACCAAAGAGGGCAAATCTTCCGAGGATTCTATAAGCAAGCCACCCCCCAGAAGCACCAAGAGCCCCAATACACTGACACTCACCAAATTTCCATAACTTAGGAACCAAGCTCAACATATTCTCAACAGATAATTTAGTCTCCTGCAGAAAACAAATATCTGGAGAATGACTTCTAACCAACTCACGAACAGCTTTTTGTCGAGGGCCACTGTTCAAGCCCCTTACATTCCATGATAGGGCAATCATTTCTGGGGGCAAGAGAAAAGTGAATCCAAGGTCTTGACTACCCCTGACTCAACCAAAGTTTCCCCAGTTGATTTAATCTTTTCTATATCCTTTTTCCTACCCAGTTTGGGATTTTTCTCACCAACCCCTTTCTTTGGTTCCTTTTGCTGAATACCCATGCGAGAAGAGGACAGAGAACTCTTTCCAACTTCCACATCACCTTTATGGGGCAAGGGAGACCCTCTCCCCCCTTTCTTCATAAAGCCAATACTAGAATCCTGCGCCGTCTGGTCAACCAAATGTTGATCTGAAACCAACTGCCCCACACCAGCATCCTGCACAACTTGCAAAACCTCCAAAGGTTGCCCTTCCTGTCCTGTACCCAAAACTCCCTGGTCCAAATTCATCAACCCCGGATTCACTTCCTGCTGGCTGAGATCATCTAACACCTCGAATCTGTTAAAAGTGTCATCATCCTGTCTCTCCCTCAAGGACCGCTTTTGCCCCCGATTCCTACTATGTGCCTTGACAGGGACAAATCCATCATCTTCAGTAGTTTCACCCTGAACAGGGTCTTTCCCCTTATCAACCCTAGGCGGGTTTCAGGAAGACTGAGAAGGCTGGGATGTCACAGTCTTACCCCTAGGACACCTACGCTATAGATGTCCATATTCATGACAAAGTTGGCACCGAAAAGGTAGGGTTTCATAGTCTAACTGTTGCACCCATGTATAATGTCCTGCACTTACTTCCACAAAGTCTGGCAAAGGTTTACTTAAATCCATTTCCACACAGATACGGGCAAAAGTCATTACCTTTTTAAATTGCGTCTGTTGTGAAGACCCAATAGGTTTACCGAACATCGAAGCCACCAGATGCAACACATCTTCTCGCCAGCACTCCACCGGAAACCAAGGTAGTCTAACCCAAATCGGAACCCGACTCGGAAGCTCCTCAGTCAGATTAAAGCCAGCATGCCACGACTTAATAAATAATCCCCCCTGGTTAAAGAAATATGGCCCCCCTTCAAAGACCCTATTCCGATCCGCCATGCAATCAAAAGAAACCATAAAGTAGTTGTTCGATAGGAGCCTAATTTCCATCTCCCCCACTGGCAACCAGGTCCTCTGAGCCCAAGATTCCAAAAATTGCAATGAAACGCGCAATCCCATGAACTTGCAGTAAAAGGAATGTTTTGAATAATAGTCAATATCATCCGCTAACATCTCCATCGGAATCACCAGTTTCAGTCTCTCTTTGCATCTTTCTAGACACCCATTAATTTTCGTAATTCGAGACCCCCCAGACGGCCCCGCATCATTCATCTCCTGATCTGAAGAGAATAAATTATTATCAATCATTTTCGCATTTAGTGCTGGAGACATCGATCAATGTGAGAATGGAAGTCCAACCTAGGGCTGGCCCAGGATGACATCCATACATTTATTTACTTCTGAGTTAAATCGGACATCACGACCCAGGGCCAAAGATCAAAGAAAATCTTCAGCCTAGAAACGGGTTTCCGACGTCTTCAGGTGGACAACGAAGAATTCTTCTCAGCGAGGTTCAGTACCTAACCCAAACCTGTGAATGAGGAAGGAGCGAAGAGGGAAGAGTAACACCCCACCCTATGCAACCGGCAAAGAAAAATGAGATAAAGGAGGAGAAAGCACCATACCTTTCTGAGACAATACATTGGCGAAGTTAGCCGGTGCGACCATTACTACCCGACTCCGCGGTCGGGACTAGGAGAAGAGAGTCGCGAGAAAAATGAATCCCAAAAAACACACAAAAACAAGGATCTCCCCCTTCATGAATGCATGAATGCCCCATACCTTGGCTGACAAACAAAGCGAAATCGAGGCGGAACGCGGTTGCTTCTTCGACCCACCAGCTTCGAGTTAAGCCATCCATCAGTCTTCTTATCATGCGATTTTCTCAATTGTTATTTTTATTAGTATTTGGATTTTTCTATATTTTGACTTTGAATTTAATTTATTCTATTTTAATCTTAAATTTAGATTTAAGTTTGAAATTTATTTTAATTATTTATATTTTTTATGAAATTATAAATAATAGTTATAAGTTATTAGAATTAATTTAATTTATACATATTGGGCACGCATTCTAGCATTCTTGTTCACCCCTGCATTCCCCATCATCCTTGTCCATATAGTCTGCATTTTTGTGTGAACTAAAATTAAAAGTCTGGAGTCATGGGTGCAGGACCACCTGATCTTGGTACTTGACATCGAACAGAACAACTTTACCTACTAAGGAAAAAAACATAGTTACCTATTTAGGAAAACAAATAGACTGCTTCTCTGTCATATTTTTTCTCATAATCCTTCTACATTACCCATACATTTTAAGATCTATACCCCAGTCCCACAATTCCATAGTAAAATGATAACCATATTTTGAAGTCAACTTTGAGTTGCTCCATTCAAAATAAAATATATTCTGAAGTCAGTTTAAGAATTGCTTGGTTGTCATGACCCACATACTTTTTCCCTATAATTTGATTCAAATTTGTCGCCTATATCCCACTTCTCTCTACTTATACACCTCTTTAATAAGTACAGGGGAAAATAGTCTTATTGTCAAATATATTGGATTTTCATTATTTTTCAACCATAGTCTAATCGCATATCCCTTGGGAATATATTTAGTTTTTCCATCAGATTTACCATATTTCACGATGAACATGCTCACTTAAGGATTTTTCTAACTCCACCCAGCTTTGATTGTCTAGAAACCTAAAAGCTTAAGTTATTCTAAGTAACTAAAAATTATTAACCATAATATAAATAATATTATTATTTACTTTAAAAAATAACTTTAATTTTTTATTTAATTATTTATTAATTTAATAAGTTTATTATTTATTATAATTTTATTTAATTATTTATTAATTTAATAAGTTTATTATTTATTATAATTTTATTTAATTATTTATTAATTTAATAAGTTTATTATTTATTATTATTTATTTTAAATTGTTATTTAATTAGTATTTGGATTTTTCTATATTTTGAATTTGAATTTAATTTATTCTATTTTAATTTTAAATTTAGATTTAAGTTTGAAATTTATTTTAATTATTTATATTTTTTATGAAATTATAAATAATAGTCATAAGTTATTAGAGTTAATTTAATTTATACATAATGGGCATGCATTCTAGCATTCTTGTTCACCCCTGCGTTCCCCATCATTCTTGTCCATTTAGTCTACATTTTCATGTGAACTAAAATTAAAAGTCTAGAGTCACGGGTGTGGGACCACCTGATCTCGGTACTTGACATCGAACAAAACAACTTTATTTATTGAGGAAAAGAACATAGTTTTCACCGCAGATACCTATTTAGGAAAACAAATAGACTACTTCTTTGCTCATAATCCTTCTACATTACCTATACATTTCAAGATATGTACCCCAGTCTCACAATTCCAAAGTAAAATGATAACCCTATTCTAAAGTTAGCTTTGAGTTGCTCTGTTCAAAATAAAATATATTCTGAAGTCAGTTTAAGAATTGCTTGGTTGTCATGATCCACATACTTTTTCCCTCTAATTTGATTCAAATTTGTCACCTATATCCCACTTCTCTCCACCTACACACCTCTTTAATAAGTACAGGGGAAAATAGTCTTACTGTCAAATATATTGGATTTTCATTATTTTTCAACCATAGTCTAATCACATATCCCTTGGGAATATTGAAATTATAAATAATAGCTATATGTTATTAGAATTAATTTAATTTATACATATTGGGCACACATTCTAGCATTCTTGTTCACCCATACATTCCCCATTGTCCTTGTCCATATAGTCAGCATTTTTGTGTGAACTAAAATTAAAATTTTGGAGTCACAGGTGCGGGACCACCTGATCTTGGTACTTGACATCGAACAGAACAACTTTACTTACTGAGAAAGAAAACATAGTTTTCACTACAATTACCTATTTAGGAAAATAGAGAAACTGCTTCTCTATTATATTTTTGCTCATAATCCTTCTACATTACCCATACATTTCAAGATCTGTACCCTAGTCCCACAATTCCAGAGTAAAATGATAACCCTATTATGAAGTCAGGTTTGAGTTGCTCCATTCAAAATAAAATATATTCTAAAGTCAGTTTAAGAATTGCTTGGTTGTCATGATCCACATACTTTTTCCCTCTAATTTGATTCAAATTTGTCACCTATATCCCACTTCTCTCCACCTATACACCTCTTTAATAAGTACAAGGGAAAATAGTCTTATTATCAAATATATTGAATTTTTATTATTTTTCAACCATAGTCTAATCGCATATCCCTTGGGAATATATTTAGTTTTTCCATCGGCTTTACCATATTTCACTATGAACGTGCTCACTTAAGGATTTTTCTAACTCCACCTAGCTTTGAGTGTCTAAAAACCTAAAAGCTTAAGTTATTCTAAGTAACTAGAAATTATTATCATAATATAAATAATATTATTATTAACTTTAAAATGTAGCCTTAATTTTTTATTTAATTATTATTAACTTAATAAGTTTATTGTGTATTATTATTCATTTTAAATTATTTTTTCATTAATATTTGAATTTTATTATATTTTGACTTTGCATTTAGTTTATTCTATTTTAATTTTTAATTGAGATTTAAGTTTGAAATTTATTTTAATTGTTTATGTCTTTTTATGAAATTACAAAGAATATTTAGAAGTTATTAGAATTAATTTAATTTATAATTATTTGTCTTATTAAAATTTTAATTATTGTAGAATAATATATTTTGAACTTTTATTTTTATTTATATAGTAAAATAAGTTTAAAACTTAAAATCTAAATTAAATGTTATAGAGCGAGAGAATAGAAAGAGAGAAACTAAATTTTGGTTATTAA
>VDFB02320482.1:0-23715 GCA_007258455.2 Sequoia sempervirens | reverse complement strand
GTATTGACATGGTCGTGATTAAATAATGTTAATTATTTAATTAATTTCTAAAGTTCTTTCTCATCTATCAATTAAATAACTTTTAATTATTTAATTAATTCATTTTAACATTTATTTTTCTATTTTTTCTATTTTTTAATTTTTTTTTATTAGACTGCAGGAATCGGGTAGCACGACCCCCTATAAACTACAATGCACTTGGTAAAATTTTTAACATGACCAACGGCGTTGGCGTGACACGCCCTTTGGTACCATGGGGGTGGGGGAGACTAGACCTCGTGACCAACCTCTTGCAACAGAAAGATTTAGCCAACCAAGCTAGGGCCCCAACCCTCATTTATTCTTCTATTAATTAAATAAGATTAATTATTTAATTAATTCATATTGTCTTTATTCAAATCCTGATTAATTAAATAAATGTTCTTTATTTAATTACGTCACTAATTAACTTCATCCTCTTTCTTAAATTAAATAAACTCTTATTTAATTTATCCTGATCATATTTTCGACTATAATTAAATGAACACTTTAATTGTTTAATTATTCATTTAACCTTTTCTTTAGTTAATTAAATAAATCTTATTTATTTAATTTAATCCTTAAATGTCAAATGTTGAATTAAATAATCATTTAATTCATAAAAGCCTATTTTTGACATATTCTTCTATATTTAGATAATTGTTTAAGTTAACTAATTTTTCATTTCCACTTGACTCAAGATCTATTTAAATCAGTTAGTTATCTCCTGATTTAATCTCTGATTATCTTTCACAAATAAACTCTCTATCATAACTAGTCAGTTATCTAGTTTTAATTCTTATGCATGTACACATTTATTAATTAAATATCTTTATTTAAATAATTAATTTATGTGTGCATTCAAACAGATCATTTTCTTTAATCTATCTTTATCCTTTTCATACAATCATTATTCTTCTAATTTTTGAATACTTTTAACTAGAGATTAAATCATTATTTAATCTTGATCTCTATTCTTAGGTTTTATCACTCACGTTAGTACTAACACTTATCTCAATGCATGTCAAATATTTTAATCTGAATCATCTGTCTATCTTTCAATCTCGGCCTCTCATTTGAATGATCAATTTTCTATAAATTAACCTACCTTTCATCATTGCAACTCTCTCAAAATTGTATGAATTTTGGAGCACTTGTTTAATCTTTGATATTTTGCTATAATCACATACATCAAGGATATACTTGCACACATACTAAAAATATGAGGGCAAGAATACCATCATGGTGAAATGGAGAAGGACAACAGAGGTTATCCATGGAGTTACATCGATCTTTGGTGAGATTGTCTTATGTTTTAGCTATTTCCTTTATTCTTTGTTGTTTGACTTTAGATTGCATTAGAGAACTTATAGGGTTTGTTATTGCTTTAATCTTTCATTGTTTTCATGATCTTACACAAATGTGGTGAACTTGGCGTGAACCAACATATCTTGAGGAATTTTGAGTAATTTTGGAGTTGGATCCTTTTTGTTGTAGGTTTTGTTAGCTTTTTATTGCAGGTTTTGCATCATTTTTTGGATGAAACCCTAGTTTTCAAATATTCAACTATATCTCTCAAATGGCTATAGTTCTTTTCACAAAATTTTTTCTATAGATTTGGGATGATGTCGGGCACCTTCACTAAAAAAATCAGATTTTTTGGACCTATTTTGAATTTTTTAATGATTTTTGATAAATAATTAATATTGGGTGTAAAACATAAAAGTTTTTGGATTTCTTTACATTTTTGGAAATCTCTGGAAATTTCAATAAGGGTTTGTTCTCTGTGTTTTTATTTTTGATACAAATAACATTTCCAAAAATCATATTTGTCTTGACTAGCTAACCCTCTAATATTAGTGATCAATTATCTTGTTAGGGTTTTGGCTTTGTTGTTGGTTTTGTGAATGTGCAAAAAAAAAAAACTTCAAAGGAAAAATTGGATCAAGTGGACAAAAATTTGAAGCTAAAGAAAGTCTAGGTGCACACATTCTATCTTTCATCTCTAATCATTGCTTGTCAACACACTTCAATTCAGGGCTTAAAAATAACAACTTGTTTGATCACACATTTGGATTTTGAGGTCTAAAATAAATATTGTTTGCTATCACATCATTGAAATTGGGTTAAAATGAACCATTGTATTCAATCACACATCTTGACTTGGGGTTAAAAAGAACAAGTGCTTGGACTGTTTTACACACATTTCAATTTTCTAAAGGGAAATTAATCACTGCGAGTGTGAATCAAGTGTGTGTGTCCTCCAAAAAACCTCACTTGGTTTGCTTTTGTCATACCCTTCTTAGGAGGCCTGCTTGGAGCACACACCCCTCCAAGGGACGACCTCAATTGAGTGTGAATCCAAAGACACACTCCTTTGGGAGTTGAAATCTTGTCACTCTTGGCTAAGCCCCAAAGAACTTTATACCTTTGGGAAGTGAAGGTGAAGGGTGGGTTACCCCTTTCTCCTGGTTTATTAGCAAGATTTTGATTTCAAATCATCCCTAGTCAACCTTGTGCATCCTATCTCAAGACCTAATTGTCCATACCCACTTGACTAGCATTAGTCTTGTTGATGTGTATTCAAGTGTATGCTTAATCATAACATTTAATCTTGAAAGATAAATTTATCATTGTGTTTGGTGTGTGTGTTCATGCATTTACATGTGATATCTTGTGTTTGATATTGCCCAAGTCAAACTTCCAATAAACACTTGCCACAACATCCAAATCATCCAATCTTGTCATTCCACATTATATCCTAATCATCATCTCTTTAATCCAATTAACATCATTTTACACCATGCCAACATTAGAAGAAATAGCACAAAAGCTTGTTCACATACTTCATGAAGCTCAAACAAGCCAATCACTTTTAAAGCAACAAGTCATTCAAGGAATCCATAACATGATCCAAAACCTTCAACAAACCAATCACCTCAAATGCAACAACTCATAGCACAAGCCCAATATCTCATGGCCACTTGTCAAATCCAACAAACACAACATCAAGTTCAATCACCACATCAACAAATTTCACATCAATCCTATATGTCACCTACATCATCATATCAACCTCATCCATCCACACATCATGTTTGTTGGAAATTGTGCCTCAACTTGATGGTTTGTATCTCTATTAAAGACTTGACGGATTTACCCTTTGTTGGTCTTCTTTATCAGCCTATCGCCCAAATCCTAAACCTTGGAACCTTGTTGCACAGTTCAAAAGTTTCTTAACTTCCTCGAATCGGTCGACTCTTCAATGTCGCGGGTGTTCGATTTTCTCCTAACCTATTGTGAAGCAAGTTTGTGTTTCTCCGATTGAGCGACAAGATCTACTCGGGGATGTGGGGACCACTTGCAATTCGGGAGACTTGTTGAGAATGCTTTGTAGATTCCTTTAGCTTGATTCTCCAAAATGCACAAGGAACGGTAGGTCATGGTGAAGACCACAAGGAATGACCAACAATTTGGTGTGATGGTCAAATGCAGTGTACGAGTAAGTTGGTAATAAAAGGACTAACTCGTGGATACCTAAAGTCTTCGGGATTTTATTTATAAACCAATGACTACTAATATTCCACATCAATGTGGGATATTGTCGATAGTTGAGCTTCTTGGAAGTCCTAGTGACAATGATGGTCTTGCCGATAGTTCTGCAATGGACATCAGTGAGAAGTCTTACAATAGAGTTGGTCCGGGCCGGTGGTTTCTGTATCGATATGATCTCTTGCCGATAGCTATGTGTTCGGAAATTTTGGCATCGGGGAGACACGGTCTAGTGTCTCACTAACATGTGATTTAGTCAAACATTTTGACCGAACGATTGTCCAATGTGGTCCCGCTGGAACCAACATGTGCTGCATGGGAGAAACGCTTGGTAGTTGAACTCATAGGGATCAGACTTCTTGTGTGGAAGATCACAGACCATGAAAATGGAGATATACCGTAATGCATGAAAATGATCATTTGGGTAATGGAGATCTTCATTCGACACTAACACAAATTGATCAATGTGTGAATTCATTTTCTGAGAGTATTGTAACAGTAATGTTCTGTACAAGGTTGATCAGGGAAATGTTGCTGCTGTAAAATTGACAACTGAAAGTGAAGTTTGATCTCTGTATGTAATTTTGTTTTTACTATAATACAAAGAGTATTCTTCTTGGTGTGGTGGGATTTTCTCTTGTATGGCTTTTCCCACGAACTGGTGCACAATTGTGTATGTGTTCATTCTCTTCATAATTCTTTTCATTTGTATCTTATTGAACTGTAATTGAAAAATTTAAAGTCACCGCTGCATTCTTCCCTGAGGTTTTGACATTAGGAGAGTTTGTTCCGCACCTAATATTTCCCTTTACAATGTTACCCCTCCATCAACCTATCACACCTCTTCTAATGTCAACCCTTATCCATACCAATCCACCTCTCAACAACCATTATCCTATGCAACCCCTCCATCATTATCACAACAACAAATCATACCACAACAAGTCCAAACACCATTCTAACCTCAACACATTCAATCCTATGTGTCACCTTCATCATCATGCCAACCTAACCCATCTACCTATCATGTCAATGCCACATTAACATATCCACCCATATCACAACAAGAATATAGGAGCCAAAGTCAACCTTGGCAACAAAATCAAGAGCCTTTCAATTCTCATGTTCCATTTGACAAGGGGAACACCAATCTAGTTCATGCACCCTATAACTCTATCATACCACCATCCAATCAAATGCCTATCCCTAAGCCACCATGTCCTAGTCCTAATCCATTAGCCTCTCCACCTTCTAATCCATCAAAATCTTCATTACCCCCACCATCATCAAATCCTCCATCAAATCTATGCCCTAAATTCAAAATTTTCAAAAGTAAACCTATGGCATTACCCAAATCCACCCATCCACCTACAAAGGATGTGACCCAAGTGCTACTGCTACTAGAAAGAAATCAAACGTCTCCATGCCATCCAACTCATATTTTTTAACCTACCAAAGAGTCTTCAAACACCATGCCTATTCCTCCAACCCCATCATGTAGTCTCCCCTTGAGCCTATTCAAGAGTCTTCCCCATTAAGTCCAAGTAACCATCCATCATGTCTCCATGTTGTTGACCATCTACAACATGTTTAGCCCATTCAAGAGTCATCCCTTTCCACTTCCATTCAAGCAACCCAAGAGGTATGTCAAGAGCCTAATCCTAAGCATGAGGAAACATTAACCTCTCATCCCATAAAGATCAACATCCCTCCTAATGATTTCATTCATAACACACCCTATTATATTCATAGTGAAGCTCTCATCTTTGATCAAGACCCCTTTTATGATCAAGAAGACCATGATGATCCTCTTAGCCAACTTTATGCATTCCATGGTCAAGAGCTTTCCACCTCACCCATCCATGATGCACAAACATCTACTTCCCATGATGAGACATATGCCTCCCAAGCACACATAGAAGATCAAACAAATACCTTGGATCTAAGTGAGCACAATGCTAATCAAGATCCTAATGATCCTCCATCACCCACTATCGACCCCATTGCAAGTCCTCCATCATATCCTATTGGTCTTTCCACCCTCATTCATGAATGTTCCTCCTTAGAACAACAACAACCATTGTCTTACTTTGCTTCATTTTCTCCATCCAATAAGGAACTCGTGTATAGTGTTCCACCTACACCTAGTCCCATTGTCCATTGCATACTCCAAAACATGAACCACCAAGGTAAAGGTTTAGACCTTCATGAACAAGGTATTTTGGAGCCCATCCATGTCAAAGTCCCTCCATGCTCTTATGGCCTTGGAAATACACCCCAAGGACACCAATCTCAAGATGTTGGTATTTCCTCCATGCATCCTATGTCCACAGTCCATCATGAATCCTATCATACACCTAAAACATATGTTTCCATTCCACCTCCATTATCCTACAAGTGTCAAAAGCATGTGACCATACACCTTCCACTATCCAATTTACCCCCGCTTCTTCCAACTCTGCATATCCCTCCATCTACTTTTCCACCATTGCTTCCAACACCTAATATCCCAATCATTCATAAATACCCTAAATATCCTAGTCATGACCAACAAATGCACACATTGTGTAAAAATAAAGCTTCCACTCATTCCATTCACCCCATGGGATTCAAAAATAAACATTTGGATGCCTCCTTTCATAACGCAAAAAATCCTATGGGTCCTAGTCCCTTAGGGTACAAATGTAAGAAACCAAAGAAAAATACATTAAAAAATCCACCCAAACCCATACCTCCGAAAGCAAAGTCAAAAACTAAAATGATATGGGTCCCTAAACAAAAATGAAATTCAAATGAGGCATCCACCTCTCAAACATCCCAACCATCCTCCTCATCCCTTCAAAAATTTCATTCTATACAAAAATATCAAATTCTTCCATCCCACAAGCCAAACAAAAATCATAAAAAATACTAAATCTATGTTGGTACCAAAAGCACTACATCCACCACCGCCTAAGCAGACATCTCCATTGCTTCCTACACCTCGTCCACATCAAAATCTTCAACGTTTATCACAATGTGTGCAACCATTGGTCATGGTTCCCTTCCATTTCACACCAATTCCACATACCTCCATCTCCTCATCCTTCACTCATTATCCTACATATCTCCCCCATGACCTTCTTATGGTCCATGCTTTTGGCTAAGCCTCCCCATTCATCTTTTACATAAGTCCTACATAATCCACATCATAATCCATCATCTACCTACTCCATCTCCCTTTCATGTCATCCCTTACCAACATTTATGAGCACATTTGACATGGTCTATACGATGACATCCATCTCTAGTGGGACTATCACCTTTCATGGAACTAGACACTTGAGCCCCTCCTATCCATATTCCCCTTCTCCTATCCAAAAAGTCAAAAAGTCAAAAAAAATCCAAAAAAAAAAGAAAGTAAAGAGAAATCCCTTCGTCCAATGGTGAAAACCTAGTAAACAGGCGCCCTGGATAAGTACCATGATGAAAACCTGGAAAACAAGCATCATGTGTAGGTTGATCTTTTATGTCACTTACACTTGGGGAAATTTCTTATCTATCCAACCTATCATTTTCATGTCATATCATTTCCATCCATCCTACCATCTTTAGCCATCACACCTACCTATCATATTTGAGTTCAGTCATTCTCCTTTTGATCTTGATGAAGATATAGGATCAAAGTCTTGAAACATGTTTTGGATATCTCTTGACATACCTCATCTTTCCAACCAATCATATAATTATCCTATTGTCATATGCTTTTTCCAAAAAATCCTAAGTATTGTACCTAGAATGGGGCATGTTATTCCTATGCGACATAGTCTTTGGAGATCACATCCTTGCTCTCTTACACATACATCCATTCCATCCATTATCATCTATCTATCCTACATCCACCTAGACTTGGTCCCCCCCTTGTCATTGGTATCTAGAACAAAGGCTACAAAAATTGTCATCCATTGACATTCCAAAACATTTTTAAAAAGTACAAAAAAAAACGTCAAAACATTTCAAAAATCCAAAAAAATCAAATATTCTCAAAAATCCAAAAAAATCACAACATTTAAAAATCCAAAAAAATAAAACATTTCAAAAAGGAAAAATAATCATAACATGTCAAAAATCCACAAAAATCAAAACATGTCAAAAATCCAAAAAAATCATAAATGTCAAAAATCCAAAAAAAAAGTCAAAATATCCGAAAAACACAAAAACATCCAAATAACACTCAAAAATCCCAAAAATAGAGTCAAATTTAGTCATGTCAGTCAATCCATGTCATTGTCGAACTACGTTGCCTCTGCGACTAAACATAGGCAAGGCCATTTGTCGATGAGCCCTCGAGGTCACCTAGGTCGGTCCTTGAGGTTTTGTCGTGTCAGTCACAATAAATCAAACATCATCCACAAAGACACAATAGTCATCGAAATATCAAACAATTCACACATTAACAAGATTAAAACAAGTCAACAATGTCATCAAGTCAAATCAAACGAATTTCCAAAGAAACAACCAAAACAAATCAGCTTATGTTTGCTACAGGATGTGTCCTTGAAAATAGACATCATCAAAACAATCAACCTATGTCTTATATAGGATGAGTCCTTCCTGAATACATACACTATCAAACAATCATCATAGCCTTACACAGGTTGTCACATCAATGACATCAAACACAATGTCTTATAGGATACGTGTCTTTTTGAAACCAAGCTTTTGTCATGCCTTATACAGATAGTCACAAATTCGAAACTAGACTCAACGTCTTATTCAGTATGTGTCTCTCCTAAAATCAGGCTCTATCAACCAATCATCTTATCAATCAAAACAATCAAACAAATAGATCAAGTTTTGGAAAATATTTTACTGGCTTTTGACTTTGTGGCTTATTTATCTTATCATTTTATTTGGCTTTAATTTGGAATCCGGATACTAGCTTTCTCAAAGATGTCCCATGAAGGATTTAGAGAAGCAACGATGTATTAGAATTCCATTTTCTTTGACTACTGTTTGTCGACTATCTTTTAACTTTGGATTTTGAGTCATGTTACTAGTTTCCTCAAGGATGTACCATGAAGGATTTAGAGGAGTGATGATGTCTCATGACTCATCTTTTATTGTTTTCCATTTGTGGTTTGTCTTGACAAAAAGACTGGGGCAACAATGCCATGAATATGAGTTAGGACATTCCTTGTCTGCGACTGTTTGTTGTTAATAGGTAGATGACCTTGCACACCTTGATCTATGTCATATCATGGTGTTTGTCTCCATTCGTATTAGTTACTGCCCAATGATCTGATAAAGTGCAAAGCCTTTTGTGATTTGGAAAAATATCAAAGATTGCTAATACTAACATCCATGTCTTTTATTATTCATCTTTCTTTTCACACTAACATTTCTTCTTTTCTACATCTTCACCACCCTTATCTATTTTCCTCTATCCTTTTGTCCTTCATCTTCTAGTTCTCTCATCGATTTCAAGAGCACACTCATGTTCTTTGAACCTGCCTGTCCTCTCGAGGGGGCATACCACTGTACCTCCTCATCATCCTTCCTTATCCTACATTTACTGGAGCATATAGATCTCATCCTAATTTTACTAGGACATATCTCTCATCCTAATTTTACTGGGGCATATATTTTTCTTTGACACAATGTGATAAACTGTATTGTATCAAAGAAGGGAAAAATGTAGACACTGAAATTTGGTCTAAGCTTGTGACTTCAATTTCTTCATAATTCATATTGACATGGTTGTGATTAAATAATGTTAATTATTTAATTAGTTTCTAAAGTCCTTTCTCATCTATTAATTAAATAAATTTTAATTATTTAATTAATTAATTTTAACATTTATTCTTCTATTAATTAAATAAACTTAATTATTTAATTAATTCATATTGTCTTTATTCAAATCCCGATTAATTAAATAAATGTTCTTTATTTAATTACATCACTAATTAACTTTATCCTCTTTCTTAAATTAAATAAATTCTTATTTAATTTATCCTAATCATATTTCCGACTATAATTAAATAAAACTTTAATACTTTAATTATTCATTTAACCTTTTCTTTAGTTAATTAAATAAATCTTATTTATTTAATTTAATCCTTAAATGTCAAATGTTGAATTAAATAATCATTAAATTCATAAAAGCCTATTTTTGACATATTCTTCTATATTTAGATAATTGTTTAAGTTATCTAATTTCCACTTAACTTGAGATCTATTTAAATCAGTTAGCTATCTCTTGATTTAATGTTTGATTGTCTTTCACGAATAAAATCTCTGTCATAACTAGTCAGTTATCTAGTTTTAATTCTTACATATGCATGTACACATTTATTAATTAAATATCTTTATTTAATTAATTAATTTATGCGTGCATTCAAACAAATCATTTTCTTTAATCTATCTTTATCCTTTTCATGCAATCATTATTCTTCTAATTTTCAAATACTTTCAACTAGAGATTAAATCATTATTTAATCTTGATCTCTATTCTATTCTTCAGTTTTATCACTCACGTTAGTACTAACACTTATCTCAATGCATGTCAAATCTTTTAATCTGAATCATCCGTCTATCTTTCGATCTTGGCCTCTCATTCAAATGATCAATTTTCTATAAATTGACTTGGCTTTCATCATTGCAACTCTCCCAAAATTGTATGACTTTTGGAGCACTTGTTTAATCTTTGATATATTTTGCTATAATCACATACATTAAGGCTATACTTGCACACATACTAAAAATATGAGGGCAAGAATACCATCATGATGAAATGGAGAAGGACAACATAGGTTATCCATGGAGTTACATCGATCTTTGGTGATATTGTTTTATGTTTTAACTATTTCCTTTGTTCTTTGTTGTTTGACTTTAGATTTCATTAGAGTTTATAGGTTTTGTTATTGATTTAATCTTTCATTGTTTTCGTGATATTACACTAGCTACAACAATATATTGTGTTCTATGGAATAACCTAGATTATATGTCTATCAAGCAATTCAAGCATCCATCAATTAAATTTTGTGGAAAATTATGGTGTGAAAATCACTTCGACAAGGGTTTCATGCCTAAGGTAGCATTATCCATTTATCATTTGTCATTTCAGTCAATTATTGTTATGTCCTATGCTCAACCTAAGGCATGCCCTGTTGATCATCATCATTTTTTACATGGAGGTAAAAATACCAAAATGGGGTTTGACTTAGAAAATCCATTATACACCACAACCTTTCCCCCTCTTTTCATGTGTATAGAAAAGATTCAAAAGTTTCATAAGAAATAGGTCATAGGAAACATAAAAAAAATAGTAACATATCTTTTAGACATTTTAGATCCCAATTTTTTTTTTATGACTAGGGTAGTAGCACTACTATCCATCCAAATTAGGCTTAAATTTTAATAGTAGGTTCTTCTTTGTATCTCTTTAGATCTATAATTATTCTGAAATTTTTTGTTTTCGTCTATGATAAATTACATTTTCAAATCTAGGGTTTATGTCAAATAGACTTGTTAAAACACACATAAAATTTATCATCTTTGCAACTCAAGAAAACACAAACCCTAGGAGATTGGCTCTCCGTTGTGTCAACAAGCCGATTATTAAACCCTAGTTAGTTTGTATTTGAATGTGGGGTCAAAGTGAAAAGAAGTTAATCCTAGCTAATCTAGTTGGATCTAGGATCACTTTTCCTACTCTACAGGAAATAAATTTTCTACTAAAATCCAAATGAGTAATTTATTTTTATCATGCATATCACAAGCACATGCAAAAAAGAAGACCCAAAATAATTCTTGAGCTCTTCATGTTGAACTATTGCTCTGATACAAATATAATTCCCAAAATTACATTAGGACAAGGAGTATGAACCAACATTTTTTTTGTTTTAATTTTACTTAAGCATCATGTAACTAGTTACTAGAGAGCTACTTATGGTAGAAAAATAATGCACACTTTCCAAAATTACATGGACCTCATGATAAGACACATTTCTAATGATAGGTGATAAGAGATAATGAGCAATTATCACTTACTAATGTTGCATGTATATTGTGATAAGACAAACTTCTAATGGTAGGTGATACTTGAAACAATGTGCAAGTGTTGATGGTCTCATTCCATCACACCTATGTGGTGGATAACTAAGAAAGGGCATGGTGTCTCCATACAAGGAATCGTTGGTTAGGTCCAAGTATAAGAGTATTAATTCCATCTTGGACTCTAGGTGATCATAAAATGGTCAAGCTTGAATTCCCGTGAAACCCTAACCAAGCTAATGATTCAATTTAAAACATGGGAAATCAAATATGACTGACTAGGTAAAAGTTGAAAGTAGCAAGGTGACTATAATAAGGTGCAATACTTTAGAGGTGTGTTTCAAATTTAACTCAATATAATTTGAGACAAGGTTACACAATAACATATGTTACCATTTCTAAGATTACACAAAATTTAATTAAGATCAATGTTCGCCACAAAATATTTGAAATTGACATACACATCTGCCTTGTAATTTACCTAGATTTAAATTCAATGGAGAAATTGACTTAAACATTTTTATTTATCTCAAGTAACTATAGTCTCAAATTATTAATTAATTTATTAAACCAAGTTTATTATTTCCTTAGGGGTCTCAACATTTTTTTTAATTTCGTTGACCAATTTATTTAAGATGCTCATTAAATGCCACCTAGAATGTTAGCATCATGAGAGAAACATTCTATTTTTTTAAGATGATGTCTTCTTGAAGGGATTACAATTGTAAAAAAATACTTATATCCGTAAGTATTCTGAAGCTCTCCTTGAATTTTCAAATTGTTTGTATATTTTTTTCTAATATTAATTTTAAAGTAATTATTTATTTAGTTACAATTGAAGATTTTTTTTTTTTTTTTTAGGCTGCGGAATGCGGTGCCGCGACCCCTACTAAATTGCGATTAATGCTGGTAAACTTTTAAAGCGTGACGGCTGGCGCAACCATCGATACCACCGGAGGCGAGGGAGACTAGAATTTCGTGACCCGGTGAGCCATGAGAATTACTTAGCCAATAGAGCTGGGGCCTTGATTACAATTGAAGATTACATTTTAAAACATATTTTGAATTTAATTAACTTGCAACTGCCATCCTCAAGGTTAGCTTACTTATTTAATAATACAATCTTAATCTTTTTAGAGATGCCCCCTCTAGTTAATTGAATTTCATAGCAATATATTATAATAGCCATCAAAGAAATTATTTGTTAACCATTTTCCCCTAATTGTCCTTCCAAAAAGTATGTAAGGTGCTAATCCCCACCCAAAAAAGATTACTTCCACATAAATTTAAATTAATGATGTGAATCTTGTTTCCAACAACATTGAAACCCTAATTTCCAACTTTATAGGACTACCCTGTATATTCTTATTTCACAATCACACTCATTCTAGCTCTTCAAACCAAGAGGGAAAGCAGAGGAAAGGAGGGAGCCCAAAATACTCCAAGTAAAATAATTTTATTATCATTCATTTGAATTTATTTTCATTTGCACATTTCTCATAATGCAATTCTTAGCTTCCTTTTCCTTCGTTGAAATAAGACTATAGACACCTAAAATTTGACCTTACCTAACCACACCTAATTTTAGCTTGTCCTAAGTCATTAATTAAATAAATATATTATTTAGCTAATTAGTTCTATCCTTCTCCCATATTTATCCTAATCATTTAATTAAATATATATTTATCATTTATTTAATTACTTTTCCCATCACATGATGCCAATAAATAAATAAATAATATTTATTTAATTTCCCTTTATCAGGTTTATCTTTATTGATTTAACCATATTCCTCAATCTTGTTCACATAGATAACAATCTAAATTTTTCATCAAGTGACAAGTGTCCCCTTCACATGTCTAACTAACTCCTTGTCTAGATTCACTGAACCCAAACACCTCCCCAAAAGTCAAACTAAATTTTCATCTTATCCACTCATCTCAATCCCACCTCTTAATCCCAACCATTCCCATAAGAATTTTTGTCCTTATCCCAATCCTAAACCTAAATCCTAATCTTTCATGTGTCACTTGTCACATGACTAGATATATTAAGTCTAACCATAATCTTCATTTAATCTTAGCCATCCACCATCAATCATTCCTAGCCATTGATTTTGCCTCTTCAAGACTCTATATCTAGAGGCTCTTATCCTTCATCAAATCCTCTTAAAATGAGCTTTGGATCTATTATACCCTTATGTTGTCATTTTGATCACTTATCTTGCAATCATGCTAAGGTTATGCTAGAGTATTGAGCAATCCACATACTATCATATCATGAGAGAAAATCAAATGGAACAAAAGTGTACTCCATTTTCGCTCAGCAAGGAATGAGCAAATATTATAGGTGAAGGTATTGTTTTTTGTATTGAATTATCTTTTGTTTTATTTACCTTTAATATTTTCCTCGTCTTCAAAGAAATTCATTTTGGAATAAATAAATAGGGGAATTTACTGAATTTACCCATTTTATAAGTATTATATAGATATGATTTACAAGGTTGATATTTATACAGGGAATAATTTTGTGTAGGTTGCAAGTTTGAGTTTTATAAATCAACAATTGACATGATTAATATTATTTCTATGATTCTTATTATTTTCATTCTATATTTTTTTCCACAAAATAATAGTTATATGCTACCAGGAATATTGAATGTAATAGATTAGGTGAAGTGTAATTTGAAAAATATTTTATTTTATTTTTATATAAAAATATGCATTAATTGTAGGGGGAGAGAGAGGCGACTGACCTGTGGCGAAGTCACCTCCCCTCACAATATCCATGCCTCCCCATGAGTTGGGGTGAATCTCACCTCCAACACAACCTCTATGGCTATGGGGGATGGGTTTCCCCACCCCACAAACCACCATGATGACACTGTGGGAGCAAGTATTCTACCCTAGCCACCTAACAACCATAAGAAGACCATTTATCTTATTTATTTTCTTAAATATATAAATACAAGAGTTTATTAATATATATCTCTCTCTATATATTTTTTCATTTTGTTTATGCATGGTTTCTAAACATGTTGCACATGTATATATATGTCTAAAATAAATATTCTCTCATATTCAAGCTCTACTTCAAGTTTATAAAAATAAAACAAGATATATATCTATATTATACATGGTTATGTTTATTCTCATCCTAATTTTAAATATATCATAAGAGATGATAATTTTATTTTCCTTTTATTTAAATTTATTTATTTCTCTATATATTTTTATTCAAAAAATAACAATACTACACCAATCACCTAGAAGATCATCTTTTACATTGATTTGTTTGATGTAATGGATGCAAAGATAATCATAGACATGTATAGTCATAATATTTTCATGATAAATTCATTTATTGAAATTCATACGATATATTATAATTGATTTACATTGAAGTAAATCACTTCTCTTGAATATTATATGCAAGTATAAACTTATGTCATTAGGGGTTCAATAATTAGATAATTACCTCTACCTAGATGTGTATATAACCTTTATCATAAGTGCCAATATAAAAAAAAGAGAAGGTACATATCCTTAAGAAATCCTAAAAGTCCCACATAGAGGATTTAAAATAAAATATCACTACAATGCTTTTTTTTCTTTTTTCTTAATACAAAAGTTTATAATGAAGTTAAATATAACACTAAAAATATTTTTATTTTTGTGTCAATGATATAACAAGTAAAGCTGAGCTATTTTTATTTCCTCTATAATTAACTAAGATCTATTAAATTTATATTTATAATTTGAGAGAAAACTACAATACTCTTAAAAACCCCATATTAGGTGTATTACAAAAATATCAATTGGTATCAATATTTTACAAGTATAAAGGGAAGATATAATAAATGGAAACAAAGAGGTAAACCTACATCTATAAAAAAAGGTGATAAGTACTCCAACACACCTTCTAAACCTATAGTCACAATCTTCTCACAAAGAGGCCAATGGAGGTGCTTGCCTCCCAACCATAGGTTTACTC
Source organism: Sequoia sempervirens (assembly GCA_007258455.2). NCBI lineage: Eukaryota > Viridiplantae > Streptophyta > Pinopsida > Cupressales > Cupressaceae > Sequoia > Sequoia sempervirens. The sequence goes on along the minus strand of VDFB02320482.1, from coordinate 8,118 downwards.
GTAAGCCACCACCAAGCTAGGAGGCCCTCTAAGACAACTGATTTCAACAAACACATGAAATGTTGCATCATTAAAACCAAACACCCAACCTAATTCAAATCTAAGGGTAATACTCACAATACTATAATCTCTAACAAGATTCAATGATGGAAAAAGGAGAGAATTACATATCTTCTCCCTATTGCTTCACTATACATAAAAACATATAACCCTACCAACATCCCTAACTCCTCATCATAACTAACCTATAAAAAAAATTTAACCCCGTACTCAATAAAACAAGACATCAATATTGAAACAAATATCCAAGAAACTCAAGAAAACTTGTAAAACCAAGCCATTAGATCATATTTCCAAAGGGCTTGAAATATTACCTCCCAAGCTTCCAAGGGCTTGATGAAGAGTTGGTGGTGCTCATTCTTCAATCCTTTTATCCAATCTTCTTCCCAAGTCCCCTCTCTCATGGTTCCCTGCTTAAAACAAAATGACATGAATAAATGGAAAAAAGAACCCCTTCTTCATCCCCAAAGAAATGATTTATAGAATGTCAAGGTTTGAACTCCTTGAATGGGGGATTGAAACTTGTCACTTTCTCATTTTTCCTTTTAGCACATCTCCCCACAAGTGCTCACACATGTGAGTGAGAGACCTCGGGGAGAGTAGAGTGTACTCAAGTACACTCACCCCACTAAAGCCTTTCAAGGTGGCCTATGCACATGTGGGATCCTTGTAGATTTTATCAAGTTCATGAATTAACTTTGGAGAGTAGGGTTGGATAGTGACAAGTCAATTTTCCAAGCTCTCACTCTTCAAATTAGTTATTCCTTAAAATGGCAATTTTAGAAGAGTCACATCTTCACCCAAGTCTAAAATGAGGGATTAAAAAGATTGGTATATTCCATAGTATTTAGTTCTTAGGGTCCTAAAACCCATAAAAGTGCATAAAATATAAATTTTTACAACCCTTTAAAAACCCCCTAAAGACCTAATCCAAAATTTGACAACAAGGATGCCAACACAATCCCAAAATCCAATATAGTGGCCTCCTTGAATTTACAATATTAAAACAATCATTCACATTCACATTACAAAACAAAATACATTACATTAAGACTATAGTCCCTCCAAATGGACTATACTTGGCCTCACTAGTATATTCACATTTAAGGTTCCTCGAGAGACCTCCAATTTCATCGGCCATGGAGTTTAACTTGCACACTTTGTTTCACATGCCAATGTATTCATATAATTTCATAGTTAAAGTAACCATTAAAATGTACATGTCACACATATATTCTCAAATAAACAACCGTTATCACTTTTACCAGGATATTTCAATAGAATGCATTTATTCTAATTCCAATTAACATACTCATCTAGAATTCCTAATTGTCAAAATCACATAAGGTAATCATGTAATTTGCATTATGAAAATCTCATTTAGAATTCAAATCACTTAAATTTAACATTGTATCAAAATACCCTAAGCGCCACGACTCTTCTTTTACCCTCATTCATATAAGGACTTAAAAGCATAATTAAACCATTCTACACATGCAATTTTAACCAATGATCACAACTAATACTGAGTCTCTCATCTAATTCATCATATGGTGATCAACATCATAAGTTGTTAGCCAAATTATAATCAAAACGACATTAAAAGATAAGTCCATCTACAAGTGGACCACACAACTCATATATGGATCTAGCACAAGGCTTAAATGGGGGCTTTCTACTTGGCATAACACGTGGCATCAATTAGAAGGCGTGTCTCCAAGGCCATACGTAAGGCAGAGCCTCACACATAATGACTAGTGGAAAGAGTTTGGTTGACCACAAATTTGAATTTTAAAACTACACATGTAATTTTAACCAATGATCACAGCAACTAATACCGAAGTCTCATCTAATTCATCATATGTTGATCAACATCATAAGTTGTTAGCCAAAGTATAATCAAAAAACAACATCAAAAAAGATAAGTCCATTCACGAAAGTGGGCCACAATAACTCACATATGGATTCAGCACAAGGCTTAATTGAGGGCTTGACCACTTGGCATAACACGTGGCATCAATTAGAAGGCGTGTCTCCAAGGCCATACGTAAGGCAGAGCCTCACACATAATGACTAGTGGAAAGAGTTTGGTTGACCACAAATTTGAATTTTAATGCTTAAAGTTTCGTGTTGAAATCCACAAAGCATACAACTACCTTGGAGCACTTGCATAAATCACATTTTTTAATGCAAGTAGAGAACAAACCAATAAATGTTTCAATCAAGTCCTTAGAAATAAATAAGATAAAAAAGATGAAAAATTTACGACATGTGCCAACTTTCAATAGAAATCATGTTGTCAATATATAAAGAACAATTTATTTAAATTAAACATAAAACAAGAAGACAAAATATACAATATACAATTTTCACCACTATAAAACTACAACTAAAAAATAACCAAAACAATAAAAAAGAAAACTTAAAATTAAAACAATATTTGAAGGTTCCATTAAAATAATAAAAAGTTTGTCATAAATAACTCAATTTTTAAAAAATAATAATAAAAAAACTTTATACAATTGTTTACTACGGAGTACAAATATAATAATGTTAAGGGTACAATGGTTGTTAAAACGCGGTCGCAATTCTCCTCAGGAATCTTGAAATGAACAACTGGAGCGTACCTTATGTCGGTTGCAAATTTCCGAACGTGTAAGGTGTCGATTCAGTCCAAAGAATTTGGAGTACGTTCCCTAGAGCGCGGAGTCCATGTACACCGTTCCGTACAACACTTTTGACATAAATTTTGCTCTAGTTTAATCAGTTTTGTACGGAGGCCATGTGAACATTTAGTACTTCCAATGAAATATAACCTTAATTCGAGGAGGCAAATTCTTCGGTAATGGGAAGTGAACCGACTTTTCATGTAATGATCAAACAGTTAATTAAAAATTGTTTAAATTAATTAATAATTAATAAAATATATTGTGCATAATTACTGTTGTTTTTAAATAGTGAATATGTTTAGTTGCAATGTTTTGGTAAAATATTGTGTGAATATGGTTTATTTTGGGATTAAATTATTATTTTTAAAAATAAAATATTAGTAAGTTTTTGGATTAAATTGTGTATGTTTTTTAATCAATGTTTTGGTTTACATTTTTCCCTTCTTGATGATAGATAATTCAGTGATCTAAAATGTCAATCGAAAAGCAAATAGTTTAATCCAAAAACTTACTAATTAACTTTATGAATTGTGGAAAAACTCATACCAACTAGTTAAATAAAATTTTTGATTCTTTAATTTCAATATTAGATAGGTGTAGATTTTTTAAAAAAATAATTATAATTTAATTTGAGTTTTAATTTAGTTAGTGTAGATATCTTAAATACATATATATCTTAGATTTTATTTTATTTTCTTAAGAGTTATTTATTTACTCTAAAATTATTTTACTTTATGTATAGTTGTTCTTCCATCAAACATTTTTGGTTAAGAAAGTTTCTCTTAATTTGTTGATTACTTAAAAGAGGGGTAAAACATTTGATATGAAATTTATCGAGTCTTTTTCTATTGGTTACAAGTTGCACAGGCAACAAATTGGGAGCCACATACTCGCAATTAAAGTTTGATATCAACTTTTGGTTAATATTAAAGCTTAAGTATTGTACTAAAGAAGCTTGTAAAAATTATTGAAATGATTTTTAATAAATGTAAGGTTGGAGAATTAGGATAGTAAAAATACAATCAAATATTAAAACCTTTGGATTTAATAGTGGATTTGATATTAATTGCAAAGGAAGAGGTGGGTTATGAGTGAAATGCAAATGTGTGAAAACTAATACACAAAGCAAATCAAAATTTTAATATTGACTTTAATGTTAATCATACTTGTGTAAATCAAAATTTCAATATTTATTTTAATGTTAATTACAATCATGTAATCTAAGTGGCACTAAGGAGTAGTAGAAAATGACATAGAGCCAACACTTATTTTTAAATATAAAGACATCAAAATTTTAAAATATATAATATTACTACCCTTTATAAAGTAAAACTGAAACAAAAGAATTACCAAAATAATGAATGACGATTTTATCAAAAGTAAAATTATAAATTAAGGAAAAGATAAAGCATATGTATTAAAAAATGTTTTTCAAATTAAATAAAGTAAACAATATAGATAAAATAAAATAATCCTTTAAAATTTTTTATGTGTATCCATACTAATTTTATTTATATTGTTTACTTTATTTTATTTACTTAAAGGTTTTATTTATTTATTTATTTAAGATTCATTTTTATAGTTTGATTTTTGTTAAAGTATGTCTATTGTATTTTAGATTTTATATGCATGATCATGGTTCAATGCTTCATACCTTGTTTCCATTATAGAACACTTCTCAACATATTAAATATTAACGTGTAAATATAATAATTTAATTTTTAAAATTTTATGAATGAAGTTTGAAGGGTTAAGTCTAATTGTTTAAAGTGTTGGGTTCTCATTATTAACACCTAAGTTTAAATCCATATAAGAACATCTAATGTGGAATTCTAAGCTACAAGTCTTCATCTTCTATAGTTGGATTCTAATATGAATACAATTTCTAAATAAATACATTTATAAAGTAGCGGTTCTTAGTGTTCGTTAAGTAATTTTTAGTGTATTTTCTTACAAGAAACTTGTATTGATATCATATTGATGCTTGAATAAATAAAATATTTGTAAACATTCTAAGTATATAAAAAATATAAATAAAAAAAATCATAAATGACATATTATATTGAATAATTAATATTAATAATTTACAATGATTTTAATTATAAATAAAACAATAAATTCTAATCTTTATGTTGGTGTTATGCATGTTAAATATTATATTAAAAATAACTAACTTAAATTAAATATTTATGATTTTTAAAAATTAATGCATGTAAAATCTATGAATCTCAAAATTTATTACTTGTACAAATATGTGAACTCTCTTTAATTTAGATTGTAATTACAACCGAAATAATAATAATAAAAAAACACCCCCATTTTATGTGGTTCGTAAAGATTGTTCTACCCCTAATTTGCACATGGAATCAAATGGACCCACTCCCCTACAAGTTGAATGAAGATAAATTTTGATGGATGAGAGACAACCCCCAAGAAAATTATGTGTGAAACACTTAGTCAAAGATGAAAAGGGAAATCTTATTAAAGCATCCTAAATGAAACTACAAGATGGTACCAACACAAAAATATGCCATAAAAAAATATTGTTTATCATGTATTGGTTGAAAGATATCCAATGGTGGTAATCAACACAATTTTAAAGTGACAATCCTCAATTTGGAAGATAAAAAATTTGTAGAAGGCTTTGGCTAGATTATTTTCATTGGTGGCTTTTAATACACAATACACATACAAAGAGATTAAGAAGGATATTTTTTGGCAAACTATTCCATTGATAAGAATAATGTATAATTCATAATGAGATTGGGGCATGCAACTCCTTTGACAACTCAATCTATAATGACATTGAATAATCACATAAATGAGATTGTAAATTATCCCAATTGCATAAAAGGTCATGATTTCAATGTGGATCAGTTATAAATGCATAAAATTAAAAAAAATACTCTTAGAGGAAATCAAATTAGACAAGTAAATGATTTGTGACAAATACTTAATATGGATCATTGGTACTTGGAAGAGATAGGGAAACCATTTAAGGAATGAGGTGACATATTAATCACACCCACATAGATACAAATATTTATCCTTCTCCTCTCTACTTAGGTGCCTATGATAGCTCTCATCTTCAAAGGATGGATACAATTGTTCAAAATATTTCAAAGAAAAGATATCTGAAGAAAATATGCAGGACAAAAGTAGTGATCATGCTACATGTGCTCAAACTAGTGCTCATCCCCTAGCACTATTTTGAGCAATAGGAGAAAGTGTGATAACTTTCTTGATAACTAGGTTGTGCCTATTGTTGATGAACAAGTTAGAATACGCATTAAATTGAAATGCAAGATGCCTATCTAGATGACATGTTGATTGTGTGGTGTCTATTTATACAAGTGTTAATATGATAAGTAAGATTTTAATGTTTTGAATTCAATAATGAACTAATGACCTAGGGGCTTGTCCTTGGGAAGACAAAATCTTGGTGTAGTGAAATGAAGTTTTAGCACAAAAACTAAGGTAACACTTATATTATTTGGAAGGGTTGTTGATTGAGAAACTAATTTTGAAATGTGAGGATTACCTTCTGATGCAATTGTATACGATGAACAAATTCATATATGTAGTCTAGTTTAGAGTTGTAAAAGCCCATGAGATGGAACAATCCTACTCTATCATAGCTATAAATTAAGTTCAAAATTGATTGATGATATCAAGTTTCCACAATCCATAATGCTATTCAATTGTTGTTTCTTGCTTTGGTATATTGGTGTTTTTCCATCAGCGTTTCAGATCACACCTGTGGTCCATCACATCTTCTCCTTCTCTCTATCATCTTAATGATGGATCATGAAGTGTGATCTAAATAATGAAAAACACCAACACAATAAAAACTAGAAACAACAATTAAATTCCAAATGATATTCATTTTACACACACAAAATATTACAAATTAAATATAAAAACAATATATTTACATCAAAACCAAAAATAAATAAAAAATAAAAGAAAATGTATTCATTTTCTCACAACTTTTCAATTTCAACTAAAATGATCTAACCAATCTTACTCTACACATATACAAATTTAATTAACTTCCAGTCAATTGTAGTTCATCTAATGGGAAAAAAACTCTATCCTAAACGGTTCTTTTTTATCCTCTGCAATTATGTATTCATTACCATGGAGTGAAGTGTAGAAGCAAGGGAACAATGCAAAAAGTCACTCCAAGAGTGTCATAATTTGACTTACATGTGAATATGCCAATCTTGTACAGATTTTATTCTATTCACATGAAGCGAGAGGTTATAAAATAGAGTAACCTTAAAAATAGAATATAAGGTTATAGCTATGCATATAGACTAATTTACCAGGTATGGGAATGTTCCATGAAACTTACTAACTAAATCAAACCTTAAGAACGGTAGCATAATTGAGAAGATTGCTTCTTGGAAATGAGAGCCGACATGGGCAGAAGGAAAACTATTAAATGCTTCTCCCTGTCCACCAAATCTCGGTTAATCTGCTCTTCTCGAAAACTCTAATAATTGTGTTTTTGTTTATTTATATACAAACAGTGTGACCTGTGGATTCGGAGAAATACTAAATAGATGGGGCAGAAAAATAGCATTTTGTTTGGTATGGGCTTCAAACACCGAGTCACTTAGGCTACGTGCTCGAAGAAATAAACGCGTTTTGTCAGAGCATGGCCAGCTCGAAGTTGACTGGTTTGTGTGAATCCCTATGGATTTCACAAATCCAAACACGCCCAAAAGGAAATTGATTAGGAAGCTGCAGTGATGATGGAACACCCGTGTCATAATCAAAAAGATCTTTCTTACAATCCCAATATGGAGCCCCTCTCCTTGCTTTCACACATTCAATCCTCCATTTGAGTGCACCCTTATAACTACAGCTTTCCATCTCTCGTAAACAAAAGCACCAGATTGTACAACCAGGAGGAGCATAGGAGGCGCTGGATTTTATGGTACATAGTAGCTCCGGCCAGTAAATCAGTTTGTTCTAGTTTCTGTGGTCAAAGGGGCATTTAGTGAAGGTGGTTGAATTCAAATCTTGTTTTCGTAAACGTCATTAAAATTTTTCATTCACTCTGATAAACGTCATTAAGATCTTTTATTCATTCTTCAAAGACATCATTAAGATCTTTCATTCATTAGTAGTATAAGCCGGAAGGTAGATTTTTCGAGATGGGTCTGTTTCCTTGAAGGTGCAATTTACCAGGGCTCTTCTAAATTTGATAGTTGCATTCATTCAATTGTATTAGTTGACTGTGGTGCGCTCAGACGTGTACTTAATACAGGATCTTGGAAGTTTGACTGTGTTTTTAATTGCTTTTAATATATTGCAGTAGCAGTATTACATTCTTACTAAGTGCGGTACCTCTGTATGTAGTTGATTGGTCAGACGCAAT
>VDFB02320481.1:94079-164960 GCA_007258455.2 Sequoia sempervirens | reverse complement strand
TCTACTTTCAACATCTATACCTAAGCCTGGAGCCCCTTTATCTGTCTTTGTAGCTGCTATATCAGGGCATCTCTTTGATCAGCCTGAGGTGGCAGAGGTGGTGGTGGAAACAACTAATCTCTTTGAGGTGGCTGTTGGTCCTTGGCTTAATCCCTTTGCTAGTGCCTGTCTCCCTGATCTCTCTGGTCTGGCTAGTGTGGAGGTGGTCCTCCTCTTCTTCCTCCTCCTCCCCCTGTTGGGACCTGTCTTTCCCATCCTCGCTCTGTTGTCTAGGCTCGAGGTCTCCATTGTGGAATGTTGCCCTTGGAACTGCCAATCAGATGGGAGGCTTGAACCAATTATCATAGGCATGTGTAGTGCCTAGATCTACTTGTCCTTGATCATAGGCCCATGGCCTATCCACCAGCTACTGAAAGGAATCAATTGCATCTATTTTTGGGATCGTCTGGCCTCATGTGGTCTCCCTAGTAGACTGGGCAAACATCGCCATGTACTAATCATCGGGGTGGTCCTACACGTCCCCAAACTGCCTTGCTACCCTATTAGGTAGGTAGCCTTCGATCATAGTGTGCTCCTGCCCCTACATAAGTCTGTCCTTCTTGGCATTAAATAGTTGTTGTACATCATCATACTAGGTCGACATCTGCAACCAAGGTCTCCAAGTAAACACTGTCATCACATCCAAAACCCTTCGCTAGTGAGGTAGACTTGTATGTCCTATATGTCTGAATGTGAGGCCACCCATGTACCTCCAAATTTTTGGGTTGTCGGGCTTGACATCGACCACTGTAACCCTCAAATAGAGCATGATAATGTGCTTCCAGACCCAAATGTGCAATAATGTGACCCCGACACCAATCGCTCTACTATCACAATAAGAAAACTTGTACAAATCATGGTATAATGAGGCCAACATCACTAGTCCCCAAGCATAACAACACCTCTTGAATAACATCGGCTCCCAAGCCAGACCCCATCCCAAACTGTAATATTGACCTCATTGATTTGGGGCTACTAATCCTGAAATAATCATAGCCACAATTAGTCAGAAGATTGACACCCAACCTCTGTAATACTCAAGATCGATCTATCCCTCGGTAAAAATGATCTCATCTGTACCCATGATCTCATAGCATGCATCTATGCTAACATCCATGTCATATATAACTCTCTCGCCATGGATGGACAATCACAAAATACACCAGACATCCTCTAATGTGATGGTTGCCTCGCTAGTGGGAAGATGAAAGGATGACATCTCACTGTGCCATCGCTTAGCTAACATGGTCATCATCACCAAATGGGTCATAATGGTAGGCGAATAATCAATGTACTAGAGGTCGATCGTACCAAGGTGCTCCTGTAGTAACTCATGCAGTATGCTCAATCTATGAAGCACTGAGGGTTGGTTCTCATGTGAATGCACTGGCTCTCTATCCTCTTGCACCCATAAAGCCACAACATCAAGTTTTGTAAAAATATTGGACCCCTTTTGAAGTTTTTTACACTAAAACAACAAATAAACCGCTATTTGCAAAGGTGTCGCTCTTCGAAAACTCCAAACTGTGATGCTAGAACCCCTCAAAGTACAAACCAAGCCATAGTGTCACTGTTTGATCTACTGGCCTATTTAACCAAAAACCCTAATGACCTAACTGAAGTGTAGCATCACCATTTGCAATTGCATCAACATTTGGAGTTTGTACCCTAAAACCTAAACTGTGATGCAACATCACAAGTCACAATAGCGATGCAGTTTGAAGCTGAGCGTCACCGTTTATGCACTTCTAGCATCGCTATATAGCGACGTTGGACAAGTTGACCCTTCAAATAGTAATAAATGCACATAAAAATCAAAATTAAAGGTTGTGAAAATTAATTGAAATTGACCCTTAGAGGCTTTTTAAGCTTTAAAAATTAGGGTTTTTTTTGCCTTGTTTTAGCTGTCAACCTAGGGTTTTGTGCCCTTGACCCCATTTTTTCCCAATCAAAGCCTGTTTTGTATCCTTTTTCTGTGTTTTAGCACATTTTCAGCATCCTAGATCCTTTCTGGAACTGTTGGGCAACTTGTCCTCTTTTTTTGTGAGATCACCAAAAAAACCAAATTTTCGTCCGATCTCGAGGGGACAGTATACTGGCATAATTCTTTCATTGGGGTAGTAGTGGGGCATCTGAAAAAGTTTGAATTTTTTTGAATTTTTATCTTCGAAAGGTTATTCTTTGAACCAATGCAACAGGTACATTGCTTCAAAGAGGGGCAAAATGTAGTCACGTAAATTACATTGATTGATTTTGTGCACCTGATCCTGATTTACTAACACCAATTCTACCTAAATCACTCCTTTACTAACCTTTTAATTGAATAACCCTTATTTAATTAAATTCATCATATTTCCTCTATTAATTAAATAAATCAACTTTATTTGATTAAATCATTATATTCTCTTAATTGAATAAATCATTTTGTATCTATGGAAAATTAGATGGCGTTAGCTTATTAAATCAATAAACATCCAAAAATCCAATGAAATAACAAAGCACAAAGGAAATATAATGAAAATAAAAGGAGTAATACTACCAGAAATCTTCATCTTCCATGGTTCACCTTTGTTACACCTTCTAGTTTGCAGCAAACGAACGAGGCCCTCAGATTTCAAATGAGCAACCTATAATAATGTCCAAGTCTCATGCAAATGTTGAAGGATTTATAAAATTATGCCTATGTCTATGACAATATGCTAAAATGAAATAATGACTACTAATTCCAAATGACTATAATGACTATTAAATTAAAAAAGAAGTTGTCGGATCCCGAAATTATGAGCAAAATTGTCTTTTATAGAAAACACAATTTTGAGTGGACGGATGAGATTGAATTCTAAGAAAGACGTAGAACGAGAAGTCCAAATTAAATATGAGAATCCCTAATCAAGGTTAGGGAAAAATCCTTAATTGAACGATTAGAATAATGTCTCAGATAATCGGATCGACGGTGGAGAATAAATGAGATAAATTAATTAGAAAATAAGGATTTTCGAAAATCAAGAAGATAAAGACTGCCTAATTTGTGAGATTCAAAAAATCAAGAAGATAAGAGTTGGACTGAAGATCAGATTTGGAAAATCAAGAATCTGCCCGATTACTTGATTTTTGGAAGATTAGTTACCATTTTGAATTAAATTAATTCAAAATATGGATTTTAGGAGATAATAAATAATTGATTTCTCCACCATTTACCAAAGTGAATTGGACAGCTATTGATGACATTTTAAATAATTTCATTTATTTAAAATGAGAGGAATATTATTTTGACAATTAAATAATTAAAGATAATTCATTTAATTTAGCAGATAAGATTAATTAATTAAATAAATTAATCAATTCATTTAATTATGACAATTAGTGACATATTAAACAAATAAATGTAATTCATTTTATTTAATAACTGAAGAAATATATGATTTACAATTAAATAAATTAAGAAATTTATTTAATTAAGGGAAGACTTTAGACAATTAATGACGTTTTAATAAATAAATAAAATTTATTTATTTAATAATCATGAAGAATAAAAGGACATGAATTAATAAAATAATTATGAATTATTTAATCAATAGTCGAATGTGGACCAAGGACACAATTAAATGTCACAATTATGCTAGGATGAAAGTGGTAAAAATGAAGGTTGCAGGCCTAGGTCATTTTTAGGTGTCTACATTTTGCCCCTCTTTGTCATAATGTCGCTTGTCGCATTGTGACAAAGAAAACAAGTCAAAGATATGCCCTAGTGCCAAATATGATGAGGAAGAATGATGAGGAGGGTTGTGGTATGCCCCCTCTAGAGGACAGACAGGTTCCAAGAACACAGGTGTGCTCTCGAAATTAATGAGAAGACTAGAATATGAAGAGACAAAGAAATGTTAATGCAAAAGATATGGATGATGATATGGATGCAATGCCTATATGAGATGAGTGAGAGGAGATGACAAGACTAAAGAAGATGCATGTTAGTTCCTAGACCAAATCCTTCAAAACATTGCCATAGGACTTTAATATTTATTGCTCTTAATCATCATTGGGCGGTAAAAATGACACAAATGGACAACAAACACCATGATATGACGTAGACCAAGGTGTGCAAGGTCATCCAGTTGAAAAACTGACAGTCACAGACAAGGAATGTCCTAACTCATACTAAGGGCGAAGTTGCCCCAGTCTTTTTGTCAAGACAATCCACAGACAACATTCAAAGAAAATAAAATAGGCCAAGAGACGTCATCGCACCTCTAAATCCTTCATGGGACATTCTAAAATAAAATAGGCCAAGAGATGTCATCGCACCTCTAAATCCTTCATGGGACATTCTCGAGGTAGCTAGTAACATGACCACAAAGAAAAGATAGTAAAAAGATAAGACAAAATAGCCAAGATAGTCAAAAGATAAGACAAGATAGACCAGAAAGATTAACATCCATTTTATTTTGTTTGCCAATGTTTGTTTGCCAAAGATTGATTTCTTGTCGGTCTGATAGTTTGGACAGTTTAAGGGTTTTGCCAATTTGATGGTGTTGACGGTTTGACGAGGCCTATTGTCAGGAAGGACACATCCTGAAAAGGCAAAGGACATTTTGATGAGGTCCAACTCCAAGAAGGAGACATCTTGAAGAGGACCAAAGAGTGACAAGATTGACATTGTTTTGACTAATATGTTTTGGCAAGTTGACTGATGTTGACTGTACAATTGATTGGACTGTGTTGTCTGATTTTGACCAATTTTGACATTGATGTTTCGAATGACTGTCTTGTGTCTAAGTTTGACTATATTTGACTTATTTGACCGATGTGACGATTGTGACAAATGCCATGATTTTATTTGGACCAACCTAAAAGGACTGACCTAATGTCTCGGGGACTCATCGACTGATGGCCTTGCCTATGTAGCAAATGCACAAAGACAATGTAGTTCAAAAATGACATGGACTAACTAACATGACTGACTTTGACTCCATTTTTAGGATTTTTATATTGATTTGGATGTTTTTTTGTTTTCCTTCAAGATGTTTTATGATGTTTTTAGGTCTTTCTTCAAGTCATTTTATGATGTTTTTGGTCTTTTTTTAGGAAATTTTATGATGTTTTTGGTCTTTTTTAGGACTTTTTGCCATGTTTTTGTCTTTTTTCAGGACTTTTTGATTTTTAGGTCTTTCTTCAGGACATTTTATGATGTTTTTGTCTTTTTTAGGACATTTTATGATGTTTTTAGATTTTGACGTTTAAGAGGATCGTGAAAAATGCATATGACTGATGCCTACACATGAGAATCCAAGGACAAACATGATTGTGCCCCTAGTCAAGCTGAATACCAATTGACATGTGATGACAACGTTGTTTGACGTGGGAAGGACGCATCCCAAAACAACATGAGGACGATGACGATAATGTGACAAAAGTATGGAGGTCTATAGCCGGGCCAGGAATGCAGTCAAGTAAAATTTTGGATAATGCGCTTGTATGGATTAGACTTGTTGCATTTGGAATGACTTTGGTTAGGACTAGATGGGATGATGATTATCCTTAGACCGTTTGACAAGGGAAAGCCAAGATAGGTGACAGGCATGAAAGGATAAGAGGTGGCCTTCGTAAAGGACTGGGGACATGAGACTAAGGGAATGTCATATGGTTTTCAAGGACAATGTCACATAAGGATAATGAAGACTATGACGGTCAATGACATGATGTTTTGTGAATTGTGTACGACTGAAGGATAGACATGTCAAGAGTTTTCCCAAAGCATGATTTATGTGTGCCAGTTTTATGTCAAGACCAAGATAGGTGGGAATGATATGGATTAAATGGTCAAATGTAAATGTCAAGACTAAGGTCTAGGAGATGAGATGACTTTCCCCCAAGTGTAAGAGTCCACATAGACAATTTATTTTACACATGATGCCTATTTGCTAGGTTTTCATTAGGGTGTCAGTGTTTTATATTTTGATTTTTTTTTGTGATTTTAATATTGTGGATAGCCTGGATGCTTTAGATGACCACTGAATGCTCTGAATCCATTGACGATGTCGATGTAGAGACTGGTGCCATGATATGCCAATAATGACCCTGCTTAAGGAGTTGTCTTTTCAGGATCGTAGCACTTGTATACAACTGATTGGTGTCATTGTGATCCTTTATGATACTAGAGTTGGCCTTATCACAATACACACATCATGATAGAGTACCATGAGAGTCCTTGCAGTAAAGAGTTGCTGCCAAGATGTTATGGATTTGTGACGTGGGATCATTGGACTTTAGACGAGATGTAGGGTTATGACGAATGATGGTAGACATGGAAAGATTGTTTGGACGTTTGGATGAATCAATTTTTATTTTCTAAACTTGGATGGTGGATGATGGATTTTGGAGGGATGGTGTTTGAAACCAATAGTTTTAGATGCCTTGTTTGATGACCATTTTGAAGGAGGTGGACATTTGTTGTATGTGGGAGTCCTCTTGTCTTGTGGCTCCACATTGTGATTGACTTTTGTATTTGACTTGGTGTCTTTGTTTGATCCATCTTTCTTTGGGATCCATTTTAATTTCATTTGTCCACTTGTCCTTTTGTTTGATTCGATGGCCTTTGACATTTGATTTTGATCTTTTGACTTGTAAGACTTTTTTTTTTGTTGGTCCCAAAGGGAAGGTTTATTTATGATGGAATGGCGGTTCATGGTGTGGGTGGACGACATGTTGGCAGAAATTTTATGACAAGGATTTCTCATGGATTCCATTTTGACATTTGTATCTAACAAAGTTGCCCCCAGTATCGAGGAGGTACCACTGACATCGTTTGATTTGTTGTCTGAGGAATAATCAAGACCTTGATGTCTGTAATTTGCCTGAAGTTCTATTGGTTCTAGAATGCCTTTCTCGTGTATGCCTAGTCCTTTGCCTTGATATTGCATGCTTTGAAAGATTTTGTTTGCGATGGGGTATTTATTGTTTTGAAAGTAAGATGCTAACCCATCATGATGTCTATGGACACTGTCACTTGTAATATTTTCATCTGCAAGAAAGCCTGCTCTGACAAAGATAGATGACCCTAGTTGATAAAGTGTCTTAGCTTCATTGTCATGCTAGACATATTCCTGATGTATATCTTTGGTATGATCATGTGACATGTCAAGTTCAGATGATTCTGCTGGTGCTTCCAAGGCAATGTCAAAGCCATCATTATGTTTAGTGTCATAGAGTCCAATTATTTTAGCTATAACTTGATCATATGCAAGCATGTCCCTAGTGGAAGATTCTTGATTTGGAGGAATATCGTCTATGTGTCCCATGGAGGCAAGTGTCTCATCATGGCGAGTGTCAATAGTCGAGGCCTTTAGAAGGTTAGAAAGTGTTTGGTCATGAATGGCATAAAGGTCAAGGAGTGGATCGTCTTGGATTTCTTGGTCAACAATAGGGTCTTGGTCAAAGATGGGGTTTTCGTAGATGATATAATCAGAAATGGAATTTTTGTTAAGGATAGGTGTGTTTTGGATGTCATGATTATTTTGAAGGACATCTTGAATGGACTTTGAGATAGGGTCATGGGATAGATTACCTTGTTCTTGACATGAAGGTGACATTATAAGGTCATGCTTTGGACTTTCATTTTGACATGTATCCTCAAGTTTATTAAATGGGATTTGACTTTGGACTATGATAGAATTTTCATGACTAGATGTGGCTTGTGAGGGGCTAACTTGAAAAGGATTAATGACCAAAGGACTAGGATAGGATGTGGGAACTTGGACTGGACTAGTATATGAAGGACTAGGATATGACATGGGTACTTGCATTGGACTACTATGTGAAGGACTAGGGTATGACGTGGAGACTTGGACCAGATATGACATGGAGTCTTGGACTGGAGTAGGATGTGATGGCATATGATGTGACATGGGGACTTTGACTATATTAGTTGGTAATGACATAGGGATTTGGACTAGATTGGAGTAAGGTTGACTAAAATGGGACGTGGAGACTTGGGCCGAATTGATATGGTATGATGTGGGGACGTGACATGTGTTGGTAGATAGTTGATAAGGCATGTAGAATTGGATAGGATTGATAGGTGAAGGGTCAAAATATGATGTGGAGGTTTGGAATGGACTAGTTGATAGTTGGCTTCCCTTGTCAAGGTTAGGATAGGGGTGATAAGTGGACGTTTGTTGTGAATTACTGGTAGGAGTTATGTCAAGTGACTGTTGATGGTGAGGGTAGATGGATGGAGGTGGCACTCCAGCCTGAAGAGGTTAAGCTCAACAGGGTTTAAGGGAGTACAACTCTGTCCGTATGACACATTTGCACTCGCAATCTTAGGTTTTCCCTTAAGATTTATATTTATATACCGGTCGGGGGTAGCTTGGCCTTAGCTCCATTGCCGGTTTGAGTCACGTTGGGGTGATGAAATCCCCAGGCAAGCCCAATTTCTAGAGTTGGTAACCGTTTCTCTTACACCCAAGATCACCTGAAAGCGTGAGGGGAGAGGATACTCCGATATACCAAATCGTTAGGTAAGAACAAATAAAAATGAGTCTGGGTTTTTTATCACCAAATTTTCACAAGGTGAGAGCATACTCCCCTATAATTTTACAAACACATTCAGACATGGAAAACAAGGTTCATTTTAATTGCACCAAAACTAAAATGTGAGTTACACTACTAAAAATGCAAACACATTGTTTTGATGTTTGGCCTTTGACAAGCGAACCTACAAGACAATCCGTTAGTAGTTTGAATGTTTGTCTTTGACTATCGATCTACAAAAAAAAATAGTTAGATGCATCCTTTTTTGTCCACTTGATCCAATGTGTCCTTTGAAGTGTTTATTTTTTGCACATGCACAAAACCAACAACAAACCCTAACAAGATAATCGATCACTACTATTAGAGGGTTAGCTAGTCGAGACAAATCTGATTTTTAGAAAATTTTTTGACAGAAAAATAAAAAATACAGAAAATAAATCCTGTCAAAAATCTCAAGAGGTTTCCAAAAAATTAAATAAATTAGAAAAATTTGTTGTTTTGCACCTGAAATTATTTTTTTTATGAAAAATCATAAAAAAATTATAAAAAATACAAAAAGCTCTAAAAATTCTGATTTTTTTATTGAAGTTGTCTGATGTTATCCCAAATCTGTAAAAAAAAATTGTGATCAGATCTACAACCGTGGGAGAGATATAAGCCAATCTTTGTTAAACACTAATTTCAAAAAATATGTTTTCTGACTAATAATTGCACATCCAAATTTAAAAACTAAAAAGTAGACCCCTATTAAAATTTAGAGAGCTTTCCAGAAATGTAAACATATCTGAAAAATTTGATAATTTTCTCTTGAAATTAAATTTTCATGAAAAACAGCACAAAAATTATAAAAAATTAAAAATAGAGCAAAAAAAAAAAAAAATTTGTAATGAAAGCGTGTGATGTTGTCCCCAAGCTGCAAAAAAAAATTCGTGAGAAAATATGCAACCATTTGAAATTTATGGTTGAATCTTTGGAAAGTAGGGCTTTGTCCACAATGATGCCAAACCTGCAACAAAAAGAAAACAAACCCTACAACAAGAAGAAACCAACTCCAAAAATTCCTCTTTATTTGTCTAAATATGTCGAGTTCACCAAATGTATCTATGGAAAATTAGATGGGGTTAGCTTATTAAATCAATAAACATCCAAAAATCCAATGAAATAACAAAGCACAAAGGAAATATAATGAGAATAAAAGGAGTAATACTACCAGAAATCTTCATCTTCCATGGTTCACTTTTGTTACACCTTCTAGTTTGCAGCAAATGAATGAGGCCCTCAGATTTCAAATGAGCAACCTATAAAAATGTCCAAGTCCTATGCAAATGTTGAAGGATTTATAAAATTATGCCTATGTCTATGACAATATGCTAAAATGAAATAATGACTACTAATGCCAAATGACTATAATGACTATTAAATTAAAAATGAAGTTGTCTGATCCCGAAATTATGAGCAAAATTGTCTTTTATAGAGAACACAATTTTGAGTGGACAGATGAGATTGAATTCTAAGAAAGACGTAGAACGAGAAGTCCAGATTAAATATGAGAATCCTTAATTAGGGTTAGGGAAAAATCCTTAATCGAACGGTTAGAATAATGTCTCAGATAATTGGATCGACGGTGGAGAATAAATGAGATAAATTAATTAGAAAATAAGGATTTTCGAAAATCAAGAAGATAAAGACTGCCTGATTTGTGAGATTCAAAAAATCAAGAAGATAAGAATTGGACTGAAGATCGGATTTGGAAAATCAAGAATCTGCCTCATTACTTGATTTTTGGAAGATTAGTTACCATTTTGAATTAAATTAATTCAAAATATGGATTTTGTGAGATAATAAATAATTGATTTTCCAATTATTTACCAAAGTGAACTGATAGTTAAGAAAGTGATGACATTTTAAATAATTTCATTTATTTAAAATGAGAGGAATATTAATTTTGACAATTAAATAATTAAAGATAATTATTTAATTTAGCAGATAAGATTAATTAATTAAATAAATTAATCAATTCATTTAATTATGACAGTTAGTGACATATTAAATAAATAAATGTAATTCATTTATTTAATAATAGGAAGAAATATATGAAAGGTAATTAAATAAATTAAGAAATTTATTTAATTAAGGGAAGACTTAGACAATTAATGTGTTTAATAAATAAATAAAATTTATTTATTTAATAATCATGAAGAATAAAAGGACATGAATTAATAAAATAATTATGAATTATTTAATCAATAGTCGAATGTGGACCAAGGACATAATTAAATGTCATAATTATGCTAGGACGAAAGTGGTAAAAATGAAGCTTGCAGGCCTAGGTCATTTTTAGGTGTCTACATATTTCATTTGATTAATTCTAATGTTCCTCTTTTAATTAAATAAATCACTTTATTTGATGAAATCATATTTCTTCCTTTAATTAAATAAATTAATCTTTATTTTATTAAATCTAACATCATCCCTTTTAATTAAATAAATCAAACTTTATTTAATATAATATTTATTATTCCTCCTATTTGACTTAAATAAATCCAAAAATCTAAGTCAAATGTCAAATCAAACTAATCTCCATCTAAGTTAATTAAATTCTAATTAACTCTAACACTAATCCATCAAATCCTCTAGATTTTGCAACTTGCACAAGTAAATCAATTTAGTTGATTTATAAATTCTTCTATTTTCATTCAAAATGGCATCTTATTGGAATATTCCTCCATTTTGAAATCCTCTTTCTCTCTTCCTCCACAAGCTAACTTTCAAATTTCAAATTTCCACCTAATTGAATTTATTTGCACATTCATCAAAATGTGATCCACCTCTCTCCACTAGCATGTTGACAAGTGGCACAATTCCACTGGCTTATGTTTAGTCCCACATTCTTGATATCTTTCATTCCTCCATCATTCTTTCCTATAAATGGAGAGCTCTCGTATTGATTTTGGATCCACAACTTTATGCAAGGTTATTATCTAGAAGTTTTGAGAAAATTCATCAACACTTCATCCAAGTTTTCATAGCTTTCCTACATCTTAGCTAGGTTATGGTCAAATTTCATCAAGGAGCATCAATCGTCATCAAAGTTCATCAAAGCTTGCAAGGGATTGGGAAAGGGCTATTTTCCACATCAAAATAGCATCAATTCCCCCATGGGATTGAGGGTTTGAATGTTTTGAGCAAGATTTAGTAGCTTTTATTTGATTATCTTTGTTTTATTTCTTACTCTTGGTATTTGAATGAATTGCATGGGGAATGATGGTTTTAGATGTGTTTGATGACTAACATTGTGTTGTTTGTCTATGTTTTAGCAAGTCTAGATCCACCATTCACAGGTTGTATTCCTATTTCAAATTTGTATGAGATTGGAGATCTATTTTTCTTGGAGATCATATGTTGATATGGTTACTATTTGATGGGGTTTCAACAAGAAAAATAACGAACCTTCATGTGGTTAGAAATGAGTTCAACATGGAACCACTAAGGGAATTATTCTTGGAGAGAGTCATTATGAATTATTGTATCCTATAAGAGAAATATCATACTCCACACTTCGTCCTCTTGGTGGTGAATTATTTGATAGGTATTTGTGCTTTATTTTCTCATGGAAATGAGTCTTGTGCTATGAATGTTAGTTTTAGAGGGCATATTGATGAGTGTAGAGGATAGTTTTGGGCTTATTATCTTAGTTTTTAGAATGGATACTTTGGTTTGATATTACTTCAATTAGAGAGGATTTGTAACATCTCTCCTCTTAATACTCAAGTAAACTCAATAATTTACTAGAAGGTAAATAAACTTAGTAAACATTAGAGAGAATTTTTTTTATAAAAAAATAACATTTGCATAATCACGAGAAATAAAGTACAAATTTCTAGATAATTTCAAACTTGAAATCATACATAATCACATTTGGAATCAAAGATAAGTCCTTACACTTTTCATTTATATTAAATGTAAAATTCGCTTGGAAAAAAGAATAGTTTTACCTCATAAGCTCAACTATCATATGCCATAACATGGAGTTCACTGCATTTGGAATGTTGATATCTATCTTCATGGGCCTCAGTGAGCCTTCTGCTACAAAGGGAGAGCATCATCTAAGTTCTTTTCCTCCAACCATAGACTCAAGCGGCCCCTCGTACACTTCCTAACTGGAAGTGGTCCTGCCCTTCACGAAGGGTATAGATATAAGAAACTATCAAGTTTCTCCATCTGAGTCCTAGTGATGTGTCCTACAATACTCAATCGACCATGCAACTCTAGACCCCTTCTAGCTAAGTATGATCATTCTGATTGGTCATGCCATCTAGACACACACCTCTAACTCATCTTAGAAACTATCTCATCCTATAGTTTTACTTATTTTATTTGGTTCTCTAGACACAAACTTGTCTAAACTACAAATCCATTCTATCCAATTGGACTTAGAACTAATCCTTAATTCAAGATATACATGTAATATAAAGATTTAGGTATTTCTAAAATTTTTAATAGTCCATTATTGCATTCTTTCAATTTATAGGGTTTATGACTTTATATCATTTTACTCTCTAATTCAAATATCAAACATCTTTGATGCACATTAAAACGAGTTTTGACATTATCATGGAATCAATTAAAGTGTTACAAAGACTCTTCCTGTCTTGTTCTATGGTTTTCTTGACCATTCACTATCGATCAAATATGGTTTTCTCGACCTTTCACTGTTAAACAATTTATATATATATACAATGTCATATCCATCATAAGAGTTATAGATTTCATATATCCTCCTTGTTTCAATACTAGGGTTTAGCCTCTCTAACCCAATACATGCAAATATCAAACATCCTTGTTTTCCAAAGGTAATAGCATAAGTGTAACAAAACATAAGAACAAATACTTCTAGTCTTTCCTAGACCACTTGGCATTGCTTAAGTTCACATTTCACATAACATGAATAAATATTATATTTAAGGTATTTTCTCACCAATATAATATCTAAAAGAATAATTATCATTCCATAATGCTCAAGGTTAGATATTAGGAACCCTTAGGTTAGCCATATGAGTATCTGGTGTTGTGTCCTTCCTAATGTCTCATGGTCACATAACTATAGATCCACTCTAACTATGTATGACACTACTAGAGACACTAGGCCATCTAGATCATTGTGGATCAACAATACATGCAGAGATGGATGCATTACTTTGGCCAAAGGTTTTCATGCATAAAAATTATGCATTAAACATTATCGTACGTCCACCACCCTAACTCGACTTATAAGCTGTCATGTCCTACAGTAAGTTCAAATTGAACTTTCTCTCTAGTTCTAGAATAAGTGGAATCAATTTGATTCATCGCCCATATCAGGACACTCAACTTCCATCATTGGTTGGTTATGACTAAAAAGGTTACTTTTGTAATGAGGAACTTGTGACTGCTCACCACCTTGTTCCACCTTGTTCCATCTTGCAAATCATATCAAAATTGACCATTCTTGGTCTAGGATAATTAGGTTTCAATACATCTAATTCCAATCCTTGGACACTCGATTGTTATCTCAAAAACCCATACTTAGGTTCTTGGTTTCATAGACACTCAGAAATAGTGACTCCATGTCACATTATCCCATTTTCTTGAACAATAAATACATTCTTTTTTTCTACACTTTCCCTACCTGGTCAATGTTTAGTTTGTTTACCTATTGTCAAGTTCAGAATCAATACATAATAAATATAAAAGGCTCAAACCAAAATATCTTTTGAAGGTTCATAAACACTCATAGAGTTGAACCCCTCTAAATTTTTCTTTATAAACTTTCATAAAGTCAAGCATATAAACATAACTGCCATTTATAAATTTGGAATTCATCTTATATAAGTTACCACTAGATTCTAATATAGCTAGGGTAGATTCTTATTGTGTGCAAGTGTTTTTTTACTTCTAAATATGCAAAACAAATTAAAATGCAATGTAAAGAACACAAGACCACCTCAACGATTAGCCTAAGTTGAGCAAAAAAAAAACAATAAAACACTGATTATACCTTTGCTTGTGTTGATCTCCTTGGTTGGCCCTTGGTTGAAGCTTGGATGTGTGCTCTTTTGATGGAAATTTGATGAGAAATGGATGAAAGGTGGGTATGCGACAAAGTGAGCAAGATGGATGCAAGAGGATGAAAGATAAACATGAGATGAGAAAGCGTGTTAGAGCTTAATGATGGCTTGAGAATTTAAGAGCATAAGGGTGTTACAAATGCATAAGGTACCTAAATGAATGAGAAGGGGGGCTATTTATACAATAAATTGAATTCTCTAGAGAATTCAACAGTCAGGATTCAACCACCATGGCCAAGATGGAGGGCTATGGTGAGTTGAGGACTCACATGCCCTCACATCTTGTCATGTGGAGGATGAAGTGTCCAAAGGACATGGTGAGATGGAAAGGGTACAAATGATGTGGAAGAAGGACAAGTACCTTAGGATGTGACTGATCTGACCTCTCAATGATCACATAGGGAAGAGGAGATTCCTTGGAGGAATAAAAGTGAATTTTAAATTCACATGATTGGGAATATCTCAAGGATAAGACAAGGAAGTTGAGAAGTACCTTGGATAAGACAAGGTGCTTATAATAGAAGGTTCCTAACCCATGTGACTGATGTGACCTCTCAATGATCACATGGAGAAGAGGAGATTCCTTGGAGGAATAAAAGTGAATTTTAAATTCAAATGGGGAAGACAAAAAGGAATTAAAAATTCCTTGGGGAATGAGAGAGTTGACCAAGATGTTGATTGGATTAGCTAATCAGTGATTAGAAGACAATTAGTGGTTAATGAAGATTAGAATCCAACTTGCAAAAGTTGGAGGATGTGACACATCCTACTCAAGGATTAGACATGTACACATCCCTAATGATGGAATTAGGAGGTGGATTAGGATTAAGGAAAAGTGATGGAGGGTGTGACATGTGAGGGATTAAATAAATGTATTATTTATTTAATTCTTTTGAGGAAAAGGGGAATAAAGGGTAAGGTATTGAATTATTAACTAGATACATTAGGGATTTAGAAGAATTTAAGGATATTAATTAAATAATAGAAATATTACTTAATTAATGCAAATAAGAGGATGTTTAGATGACAAGGGATAAATTTGGACAAATGTGAGTGTCCAAATTTGGATGTGTACACTTATAGTAAAGGATATTTCAAGACTTTACTTCTTGTGGGAACAAGTATGCAGCTGTGGTTGTCCAAAAAACATTACTATGATAGTAAAGAAATAGTACTCTCTTACTCTCCTCAAAGAGTCATCTTTACTATCAATTTGGAAGAATAACATATCAAGTGCAATAACACGACCCTTTTTATCTTGGGTTTACTATTTTTCAACTTAATCATGGTTGCAACCATCGAAATAATGGTATGGACTATTCCACGAGCCAATACCACTGATTATCTATTCTTTACAGAATGTTTCCCTATTGGGCTCATAAGAATTTACAGCTTTTCAAGTGTTATCAACTGGTAATCATAAAGATAAAAGACATCATTAAAGATGCATGGCACTTAGAATCAACTACAACTTGCAGGTGCCCATGCATGCAATCCCATGTAGGGTTTATAGCCTCAAGCTAGACAAGCACCAAAAAAGAGCAGTAATTTTCAAAGTATCATGAATTGTATTTCATTGAGGTTCCAAGAGCTTTCAAATACTCATAACAATCATCAATATGGACAAATAAATATACAGTTACAACTTTATGCATGACTCATTCCTTATAGTCGACAATGTTGATGTTAGTTTCAAACGAAATATTTTAAACTATATGTAGAAATTTAATCATTTGAGCCAAGGGCTCTAGATTAGAGATACTTGTATATATTATACAGAGATAAGGATCTAGCTCACAGAGCTCAAGCTTTCCTGGCTACTCTAGTCATTCCCTCCTCTTGTATTTCTCTGCAACAAGAGAATATAGTTACCTGGTGTTCACTACCCACTTCCTTCTTTTTTTCAAATGACCCATGCCTCAAGAGTCTTAAATGCTCCACTAAAAAGTTGTTAAAAAGTAACTAACCATTCCTGAGGATTCTCTACACAAGGTTAATAAGCAACAAGAAATTCCCACTAAGTTGTGGGTCTCTCCACAAGATTAGCTTGTGAAGGCTCTTAGATGAGCATGCATGGTTTGAGGGGGATCATGGTGAATAATTTCTACTCCTCACAATGACTCTCTCTCTCTCTAAAGTATTACTATTCTTATCAATAACAAAGGATGTTCCATTGATAAATGAGGTTGGTAAAAATATAATCCCAATAACACTTTGTTCTAATTTCCCAATGTTTTACATAAAATAATAGTCTATGATATTAACTATTAATATCAATAGGTTTAATAATATAGTGACATAAGCTTACACTCAATGCGTGATTGGTTCAAGATATTCTCCCTCGACTCAACTTGGCTCACTAATTTGCACCTACATAAGACTTAAGATGGTGAGAACCTATTCTTTTCCTTGTATCTATTCCCTTCTCTCCAATGATGCTCTCCCTCCCTTTTTCGAAGGGGTGGAAACCTGTTCCCTGAATGAAAATCAAAATCACTAACTCAAGATTAGTGTATCAATAATAATTTTATATTCCTCATGAAATCATCGCATCTTGAAAACCTTTAAACACATGTCAATTTTAGTCAAATAAACATAACTCATGAAAAAATCATTTTTTCTAGACATTTTTACTAAACATCAAATCATTGAATCATGCATAATCACCTACTAATTACTTCAAAAGTAAAAAGTAAAACATAGTTAAAGTTAGGGGTGTAACATATCTCCCCCGTAAGAGTCATTGTTCGTGATGATCCAATGCATCCAAAACCTTAATAAGATACAAATTTTGTTTATCCTGCAAAAGCGTAAGCAATTGAGAAAATATTTGATATAAAATCATGGTAAAATTTCCATGTCATATTACCCTCGAGATACTGGTCCCACTGGACATTGCATTTAAGAAGCTTGATCATGACCACTCCCTAATCATATACCTATAAAACATTCTAAGAATATACTTATCATTTGTTATATACTTTTCAAATATAATTCAAAAAAAGCATTATACCTCCTAGTAATAGCTAATAATAGAATGATTCTGTAATCAATCGAATTGATAACTTCGAGAATTTTTGAAGAGTCCTTTATATCTAGGATTTGGTTTGGAATACATTCCTTACTTTATGAAACTTTTCTTCTCTAGCCAAGAATTGTGTTAGTGTATGGCTGACATTTACTTAGCTTTTCTATCTATTATTAGCTTCCATCAATATTTTCTAATCGGTTTGATTTGTTTATCCATTTCTGACAACATTTCTGGACTAATGCTAATCCTATCTTCTAGCTTACCCAACTTATAGGATTTTGGCATCTTCTTCTATCCAATGTTTCAAAAGGAGTCATCGTGATTACAAAATTATAGAAGTTGTTATAACAAACTCCATAAAAGGTGGATACTCTTTCTATGTGTAGCAATCAATCACTTTTAACACAGGTTTACCAAGAGAATTTCACCAAGGGTTGCTATCATTACACAAATATAGTCTGCTACTCATCATGTAAGATACAAAGAGTAACATGAACTTTCACTTTTCTAGCTGAAAAGATTATTCATCAAGTACCAATTTCATTTATTTCATGCATCATTAAAATAAAATGATAATTAAGTACAAGAGAAAGGATTATAATTCCTTATCTTGTTTAACTATCCTCCAAGACTCGGCATGCCACTGATAAGAGGGAAATCATCTCTCGGTTGTTTTTTCTTCCAACCACGGACTTAAGCGATCCCCCCACACACTTCCTGCCTGGAAGTAGTCCTACCTTTCAATGAAAGGTTGCGTTGGAAACCATCTCAGTTGTCATCTAAGCTATGGTGTGTACCCCAACTTAACCAACTTTATTGCACTACTAAGGATACCCTCCTACTAAGTACAAAAAACTTTGGTTAGCTAAGTGTCTGGAGTACAGTGAATTGACGATTGCACGTAGTGGCAACAACATTCACTATGGCCATAGTTTTTATATAAATATACGTTTCACAATGAATTTGGTCATGGTTCACCACCTTGCTTAACTTGGAGAGACTATTAACCTGGGCTTACTAGACTACCTGTCCACCCACATATAATAACATAAGGTTCAAAAGGTGATATCAACATAAGAACTCCTTCTGATAACTTATATTAATTATATAATCCTAAAAGGGTTTGGAACTAATTTCCTTCCACACAAGGTTTCTTTCTTTTGTAAAGTTAAGGACATACTGGGTGCATTTTCTACAATTTAGTCCCTTCCTCAATCCATCAAAGGCCCATCCAAGGCATGATAGAGATGAACATTACATCAAACATAGTGAACAACCAAAATGTTCTTGTCTAGCCACCACAATAGCTTAACTCAATATTAAAATATAAATAGTTTTAATTTCAACAATAAATCAAAAGAATTAGCTCATTTCTAACAATAAATCAAAATTTGACCAACTGGCCATAAGATAAACAATCTTCAAAATTCGGTGGCTAGACCATTTCAAAATAAAGAAATAAAACAATTACAATCCTTACCAATATTAAAAGGAATTTTACCAAAAATTAAAGAAGTGTCATAATCTAGAGGAACACTTTTTATGCACTTTGTGACTTGACTAAGTCACTAACAAGGGAGTAGATTGTTGCACTATATTTAGATTTTCAAAAAACTTACAATGGTTAGAGATTACATTCCAAGTACATCAAACAAATAAGTCCATTATGACTTTAATCATGCTCAAAAAAATTGGAAATAAAAAGGTTATATCACATTCACTCCTATTTCTTGGAGTATCTATCATTCACTAGTCAAATGATACTATAAAATCATTTTATAGCAACACAAAGAGATTACAATTGAAACACAAACTTCTTTTCTTCGTTCTGCTTTACAAAACTCTATTCCTTACTTCAATGAATAGGTTATTGGTTAAAAACATAAAAAACTTTAGCTAGATACCTTGGTGATGATTACATTCACCATTGAAATTGTAACTTCTAGCTCCTCGAAAAGGAAAAAATCATAGTTCTCAACCATTTGGCCCAAATGCCATCAGAATAACTAATATCTTCTCCTTACAACTGTTATGATTTATCTTGTAATCTCCATGCAAATTCTTAACAAAATTTCAAAGAATGATTCTAATCCCGATCATTATTCATCAAAATATTTCCTGAAATGATCTTCTTTAATTATGTCCTCTTCCACACATTAACATATTTTTCCAAAACGCTTCATGAGGTATTAAGGATCTCTTATTCACCTTTACTTATGCATAATTATTTGTATATGGCAATTGGTTTTCTCATTAATCTTGGTTAAAAAAAGTATTTCCAAGTCCTATACCATTTTTCTCAACATTCCATGCCTATGTATCACCACTTGGCTCATTCCAAGCCATCTAGAAGTTAGTCTAGAACCCATATTATCTATGTGTCTTTGATATAATTTCAAGGATTTTCAACACTCAATTGCTCTTGCACCTGGTTGATTACTTCTGGATCTTCCCATCCTTAAATTCTTGAGAAATAAGAGTGATCTTAAATTCATACAGACACTGCTCTACCCGAGCTCTTAGTCTGATTAGTAACTAACCAAGGTTTTACCTTTCTAGTTAAAGTCTCAAAATATTTTCAATATGCAACCTTAACAAAATTGTTTTTCTCTTGGAGTTTTAACTCATCAGTTGGCTTTCTCTTAGCCATTGACTTGGGTAAGTGCTAGTAAAATAGTCTTACTAACAGTTTCCTTAGTTTTTCTTTGCCATTATGGCATCAAACCAGTTTTAAACCTTAGCCAATCTGCTGAATGTTTAACGAGTTTTCTCATAATGAGCTCATAGGTCCATGTGTTGAACCTAGTTGGCTCTGATACCATATGTAACATCCCTCCTCTTAATACTCGAGTAAACTCAAAAATTTACTAGAAGGTAAATAAACTTTGTAAACATGAGAGATTATTTAAAAAAAAAAAATAACATTTACATAATCACAAGAAATAAAGTATAACTTTCTAGGTAATTTCAAACTTGAAATCATACATAATCACAGCTAGAATCAAAGAGAAGTCCTTACACTTTTCATTTATATTACATAAAATGCACTTGGAAAAAAAATACTTTTACCTCATAAGCTCAACTATCATATGACATAACATGGAGTTCACTACATCTGGAATGTTGGTATCTATCTTCACAAGCCTTTGTGAGTCTTATGCTATAGAGGGAGATCATTATTCAAGTGCTTTTACTCCAACCACGGACTCAAGCGGTCCCCCACACACTTCCTAACTAGAAGTGGCCCTGCCCTTCATGAAGTGTATAGATATAAGGAACTATCAAGTTTCTCCATCTGAGTCCTAATGATGTGTCCCACAATACTCAATCGACCATGCAACTCTAGAACACTTCTAGCTAAGTATGATCATTTTTATTGGTCATGTCATCTAGACACACACCTCTGACTCATCTTAGAAACTATCTCATCCTATAGTTTTACTTACTTTATTTGGTACTCTAGACACAAACTTGTCTAAACTAAAAATCCATTCTAGCCAATCAAACTTAGAACTAATCCTTAAACGAAGATATACATGTAATATAAAGATTTAGGTATTTCTAACCTTTTTAATAGTCCCTTATTACATTCTTGTAATTTCTAGGGTTTATGAATTTCTATCATTTTACTCTCTAATTTAAATATCAAACATCTTTGATGCATTAAAATGAGTTTCGACATTATCATGGAATCTCTTAAAGTGTTACAAAGACTCTTCTTGTCCTTTTTTATGGTTTTCTTGACCTTTTACTATCAATCAAATATGGTTTTCTCGACCTTTCACTATTAATGAATATATATATATATATATATATACAATGTCATATCCGTTATAAGAGTTATAGATTTCATATATCCTCCTTGTTTCAATACTAGGGTTTAGCCTCTCTAACCCAATATATGGAAATATAAAATATCCTTGTTTTCCAAAGGTAATAGCATAAGTATAAAAAAACATAAGAACAAAAACTTTTAGTGTTTCCTAGACCACTTGGCATTGCTTAAGTTCACATTTGGCGTAACATGAATAAACATAGTATTCAAGGTATTTCCTCACCAATATAATATTTAAAAGAATACTTATCATTACATAATGCTCAAGGTTAGATATTAGGAACCCTTAGGTTATCCATCTAAGTATTTGGTGTTGTGTCCTTCCTAATGATCACACAACTATAGATCCACTCTAACTATGTATGACACTATTGGCGACACTAGGCCATCTAGAGCACTGCGGACCAACAATACATGTAGATATGGATGCATTACTTTGGCCAAATATTTTAATGCATAAGCATTATGCATTAAATGTTGTCATATGTCCTCCACCTTAACTCAACTTATAAGCTGCCATGTCCTATAGTAAGTTCAAATTGACCTTTCTCTCTAGGTCTAGAATAAGTGGAATCAATTTGATTCATCACCCATATTAGGACACTCGATTTCCATCATTAGTTAGTTATGACTAAAAAGGTTGCTTTTGTAACAAGGAACTTGTGACTCCTCACCACCTTGTTCCACCTTGTTCCATCTTGCAAATCATATTAAAATTGACCATTCTTGGTCTAGGATAATTAGGTTCAATACATCTAAGTCCAATTCTTGGAAACTTGATTGTTATCTTGAAAACCCATACTTAGGTTCATGGTTTCATAGACACTCACAACTAGTGACTCCACGTCACATTATCCCATTTTATTGAACAATAATTATATTCTTGTTTCAACACTTTCCCTACCCAGTCAATGTTTACTTTTTTTACCTATTGTCAAGTTTAGAATTAATACATAATAAATATAAAAGGATCAAATCAAAATATGTTTTGAAGGTTCATAAAGACTCATAGAGTTGAACGCCTCTCAATTTTTCTTTAAGAAACTTTCATAAAGTCAAGTATATAAACATAACTACCATTTATAAAGTTGGCATTCATCTTATATAAGTTACCACTAGCTTCTAATATAGCTAGGGTAGATTCTTATAGTAAAGGATATTTCAAGACTTTACTTCTTGTGGGAACAAGTCTGCATCATAGTTGTCCAGAAAGCATTACTATGACAGTAAATAAATAGTACTCTATTACTCTCCTCAAAGAGTCATCATGTTCACATAATACATACATACATATATATATATTGATAGCCATTTGATTCATGTCATCTTTACTATCAAATTGGAAGAATAAGGTATCAAGTGCAATAGCATGACCCAGTTTATCTTAGGCTTACTATTTTTAAACTTAATCATGGTTTTGGCCATCGAAATAATGGTATGGACTGTTCCTTAGGTCGATACCACTGATTATCCATTCTTTACAGAATGTTTCCCTATCGGGCTCTTAAGCATTTATAGGTTTGCAAGTGTTATCAACTTATAATCATAAAGATAGAAGACATCATTAAAGATGCATGGCACATAGAATCAACTATAACTCTTGGGTGCTCATGCATGTAATTACACGTAGGGTTTATGGCCTCAAGCTAGTCGAGCACCACAAAAGAGCAATAGTTTTCAATGTATCATGAATTATATTTCATTGATACTCCAAGAGCCTTTGACTTCTCATAAAAATCATCAATATGCGCAAATAAATATACAGTCACAACTTTATGCATTATGAGCAATGCATGACTCATTCCTTATAGTCGGTAGTGCCGACATTACTTTCAAACGAAATATTTTAAACTATATGCAAACGTTTAATCATATGAGTCGAGGGATCTAGATTAGAGATACCTGTATATATTACACAAAGATAAGTATGTAGCTTGCATAGCTCGAGCTTTCCTGACTACTCTAGTCATTACCTCCTCCTGTAGTTCTTTACAACAAGAGAATATAGTTCTCCGGTGTTCACCACCCACTTCCTCCTTTTTTTCCAATGACCCATGCCTCAAGAGCCTTAAATACTCCACTAAAAAGTTGTTAAAAAGTAACTACCTACTCTTGAGGATTCTCTACACAAGGTTAATAAGAAACAAAAAATGCCTACTAAGTTGTGGGTATCTCCACAAGATTAGCCTGCAAAGGCTCTTACATGAGCATGCATGGTTTGAGGGGGATCATAGTAAATAATTTCCACTCCTCACAATGACTCTCTCTCTCTCTCTAAAGCATTACTATGCTTATCAATAAGAAAGGATGTTTCATTGATAAATGAGGTCAGTAAAAATATAATCCCACTAACAACTTTGTTCTAACTTCCCAAAGTTTTACATAAAATAATAGTCTATGATCTTAACTATTAATATCATTAGGTTTAATAATATGGTGACATAAGCTTACACTCAATGTGTGATTGGGTCAAGATATTCTCCCCTGATTCAACTTGGCTCACTAATTTACACCTACACAAGACTTAAGATGGCGAGAAACTATTGTTTTCCTTTTATCTATTCCCTTCTCTCCGATGATGCTCTCCCTCCCTTTCTTGGAGGGGCAGAAACCTGTTCCCTCAATGCAACTTGCAATCACCAACTCAAGATTAGTGTATCAATAATCATTTCATATTCCTCATGAAATCATCACATCTTGACAACCTTTAAACACATGTCACTTTTAGTCAAATAAACATAACTCATGAAAACATTAATTTTTCTAGAAATTTTTACTAAACATCAAATCATTGAATGATGCATAATCATCTACTAATTTTTTCAAAATTAAAAAGTAAAACATAGTTAAAGTTAGGGGTGTAATAGGATTACATCTAAGTCCATTGATTCTCATTACATACTTGGATCTGTGTATTTAATGTTTGGATGTTGTGAATGATTTTCTATTTTGGGTTTCATGAAGGATATCTTACTTTTCATAACATAAGCACTTAGAGTTGTTGGTAGAAGGACATGCTATAGGGTTTTTATTTTTAAACTCTATGATCTTTTGTTCCTCTTAGAGGTTTGCGTTCATATTACACTGGAATTGAGGTTAGTGTGGAGATATTTTTATCACCATTCTTGTGATAATGTATTTGTATTATATTTTATTTTTTTTGGTAAAATCATAGAGGCTCTTACTCTCTTTCATTTATTGAGCGTGTAAATATTTGGAGAGTTATGGAGATTAGTGGTTAGAGTTGTGTTATTATAGTTTATTTTCTAGGTTTGCATATTATTATTGATATTATTTGGTACTACATGATATTGATAACGTATGCTACATCTTCTATGTGAGAGATATTGGTGGGATTTTGGA
The DNA here is from genome assembly GCA_007258455.2 of Sequoia sempervirens. NCBI lineage: Eukaryota > Viridiplantae > Streptophyta > Pinopsida > Cupressales > Cupressaceae > Sequoia > Sequoia sempervirens. The sequence goes on along the minus strand of VDFB02320481.1, from coordinate 140,056 downwards.
TTCCTTAATTGATTTCATTTTTGAAATTACCCATGCAGTGGGATTTCCAAGTTACATATGTGTACTTTTGTTGGATGTTATTATCATACTACAATATAAAAGGGTCTTATTTTTTTATCACATGTTCATGTGTTGCTACCTTGGAGGAATTCTTTATGTAAGATAGTGTATATAGGACTCATGATTAATATTTATATTGGGTTGAATATTTTAATTGTGCAAGGTCTACTTTATATGATGAGTATACCTTGGTTTTTATTTATGGTTAGTTGGATGTGTTATCAACTAGTTGTGGTTTCTATTCTAGCTATGGTGAATAATTCTTGGTACCAACTTAGGTATGTTTGTTACCATTGGATTAGTGTTTATGCTTGGATATTGAGGCAAAATTCATGCTTTTATACGAAAATTAGTGTGGCATCTCTTTGGTTGCATGTATTATGTTTTGTGCATTGGCATGATGGAGGATGAGAGGGTTCTTCTTGTAGTTATCCTAATAGACCACATGGATCACTTGGATGTCTTGATGGTATGTATTAGCTATAGAGATTTTTCATTTGATTTTTTAGTTTACTTTTGAGCCCTTATGAAATGTGTACAACAAGTGGGTGAATGTTTGAAAAGACGTGTTTTAAATCTTGCATAATGATTATAATGCAATATAAATAATTATGGCACATATAGGAAATATAGGGATGTATGTGTCATATTGGTTAGACATTTGTGGGGTCAATTTATACTATATGTAATATTGGGACAAATATTTAATTTGGGTCACACATTGGGATAATATTTAATATTGAGAAAACTTATTAGTATACATTTGAAAAACTTAGTAACAAAAGAGAAAAATTAGTATTAAAAATTAAATGAGGGGCCCATTATTTTGTAAGCTCATGATTTAAGACATATGGTTTATATACTACTACTTAGTGGTTTAGTGAAAGATTCTTTCTACAAGCACATGAGTAGTTGTTGAGGTTGGATTTTGGCTTGTTGGCTTAGGTTAATTGAGAATCTCTTGTAAGTTACATTTATGAGAAGAGGAATCATAGATTGGTATGTGTGTTTACATGGTTCTCGTTTTCTTACTCACTTGGAGTGAAATTAGGTAGTTTAATTTTTAGAAGCCTTGTGTAGAGACTTGATGAAAAACAAAGGAAGAAAACTAAACTTTCAATCTCATTTAACAAAAACTCAAAGCAACCTTGTTTGATTTATCATCTCAAATTCACTTTTCTCTTCACAAAACCTTGATTCCAAAGCACTCAGATAGAAAAAAAAGGCACCAAATAATTTATTGATTCTACAAAACATCTTAGCAACATCACAATGTTCAATCCAATCCCTTTCATCAACTTAAATATTTCAAAAGTGTGAATTTTCCAAAGTTGACTATCCAAATCAGCAACTAGGTCTCTTTAGACCACACAAACAATCAACTATACAAACCCAAGCCCATTTCTCCTTTATAATATTAAAAAAAAATGTAAATAGGTCTACACAATAATATTAGACCATTCTCCAAACTTTATTCAAGACTTTTTTTTTATCAAATACCAATTTGTAACCCTCTTGACTGCTCTTCCAAGCATTGTAACAATGCTAGGGCATCACCTAATGAACCAAAATATTCAACACTTACACCTGAAACCTCAATAATCTTGAAGAAATCAATATAATTGACTTACCAACCAATTTTCAGAGGATTCCAATCAATATAAATGGAGTTATGAATTTTTGAAAGCTTGCTACCCTATCAAAATCTGAACTTGACAGTTTCTACCAAAATGAGCACAGCTTTCTTAATATTCAATGAAATTACCTCAAACCAATGCCAAAAGAAAGATAACTCATTCCTAAATCCAACCATATATAATTTAGTTCATTTGGAGGCCGTACTTGTACATACAATTTTCTGCAACATGACTGTTACAAAGAAATCTAGAAAATTGTAGTCAATAAAACCACCATAACCTCCACAAATCAACACCAGTCTGCATGAGACAAAGTTTATTTGGAAGGTGATTGAGAGTAATCAAACATGAAAACAATTAGAAATTTACTAAATCCCGTACAATGGCCGTACAACACCAAAAACCTGAGAATTTAAGTGAAAATGTGTATAAAATCAAAGTTTTTTTCATTATTAGATCCAAGGATTCAATCACCAACGAGTACAAAAGGAGTTAAAAGGAATTTTTAAAGGAATTTACACCATATAGAATCAGTTTCCAACTGTTTTGGAACTTACTATTATTGATTAGACTCTAATGACCCATTAACTCCTAATTTATACAACTTTTACACTTTGATTGCAATAATTGTTGACATTTTTACATTTTTTGCAAATGACTTCTACAAATGGAAAAATGGAATCATTTACAAAATAGAATCATGGTGAAGGTGCTCCTGCACCAAGACTCTGCAAGTGTATTTCACCATCTATTTATAAGGTAATACATTGAGTGTGTGAATGATTTTGAAGGATGGGTTTTTCCCTCATGAGGTTTTTACCAAGTTACACCTTGTGTCATATTAATGGTATGTTTTTCTATTATTTTGTATTATGTATTCTAAATACTTGCATATTTTTTTGCCTTGGTTATGTGGAAATAGTTTATTATGTCTAAAAATTTATGTTCAAACTTGTGAAATATCCTTCTTAGGCTAGTGAGTAGGAGATGTAATAGTTTTAAGCAGATATCCTCCAATATAGAAACTCTATAAATTGGAAAAAATATTTTCCCATGAATATCTTATAATAATTTAGAGGAAAATTCTATGAAAAAATAGACAGAACATGGAATAATATAGATACATCAATTTCTTGAAGATTAATAGAAAGATCATGAAATGCTATATATTTTCTAAGGGTAAGCGCACCAAGATGTGACTAAAAAAATATTCCACCTTATTTTTTCCCTTGAAATGAGCATTTGACGAGAGTCAAATTTGGCACTCACCTAATGGATCAAATGACCAAGCCTAATTTTTGATCATCCCAAACCAAGTTTGGTGAGCTCCAAATCTAAATGATCCCTCTATATTGATACCCTCAACTATAAATTGAATACCCTAAACCCTACACCTCAACCCAAGTATAAGTTGACATTTACATGTGGACATTTACTTTATTATACTTTAATTTACATTTTAGGTATATAGTTTTAGGATGTTTGAGAGTGGCTATAGACCTCATGGAGTTATAATGCAAATTCTAGTTTTTGGAAGATCTTATAATTTTTATGTCAATCAAATTTTTGTAATCAACATGTCAAATTTTAGTAATCAAGAGGTCAAATTTTAGTAATCAACATGTTGTATCATCTCTCTCTCCTTCCTTCTACACTTCTCTATATCTCACCTCTCTCTCTCTCTCACCCACCCACCTTCACTGTTTACTTCTCTCTACCTAACCTATCCTTGTATGCATCTTTCTCTCTCTCCCTCCTCTCTCTCTCTCTCTCTACCTTCCTCCTCCCCTCTCTACTTTCTATCACATCTCTCTTTCTCTCTCTCTCCTCTCTCCTTCCCTCTCTACTTCTCTCTATCTTTCCACTCCCTCTCTACTTCTCTCTATCTTTCCACTCCCTCTCTACTTCTCTCTATCTCACCTCTCTCCCTCCCCACTTCCCTCTATTTTTTCTATCTACCCCCTCTATCTTCTTTCTTCCCACCCACCTTCACTCTCTACTTCTCTCTATCTTATTAAACACGCTAGAATACTAAGAGGGGGGTGAATCAATATAATTCAAAATTTAGTCCCAATTAATAATTCTTGAAGTTAATTTATTCCAATTAAGCATTCATCCAATCAATCAAAATAGGAAAGAAAACAAGAATCCACACAAGAGCACAAATGACACCAAATATATGTGGAAAACCCCATAGGGGAAAAACCATAGTGATAAATGTTACTAAGAGCTATTATCCTAATCTAGCCTCACAAGTAAATAACAGTTACAAATTCTTTTAGGGCTACAACCCAAGGAAGCTACTAATACCTATTTATAAAACTTTGTTTTATGGGCTAAAACCCAAGGAAGATACTAATCCCTAATTGAAAAAGGAGCAACTGAAATATGATTGATTTTATGGCTTCAATCCACTGATAGTCATCAATTCTGCATATTTGATTTGAAGTGGATCTTATCATGATCTACTCATGCACTTATACATCTTCACACACTTCCATAAATCTATTCTCATCTTTGATCTTCTATATATATATCATTCGCATAGTTGTAAAATATAAATTCACTCGGCCATAAACAAGAAATTATGAAACTTGTAACATGTTGGCCTATATCTCCATTGGTGGTATACAAAAATGATAAATATTTTTTTACATTTCTCCCAAATGAGTTAGCATCAATCATACAACATCTACAACCACTTCTTGAACTTTTCTTATACTTGAATTAGTGGCACACACCATTAATATACCTTAGTGAACCTCAACAACAACATAACTGGACAAAATAACTTGAAAAAATTATGTGGTACTGGAAGAAAGAGATATCCATATGAAATTCATACCTTAGACACTATAAGACATGTGGTGTGTCCACACAAACTCATACAAATAATCTTCACATTCTTCTACTGTCGCAAGTAATCAAACATATGTTTTGATGAAGATAAAGCATCTGAAACTGACTATAACACTCTATCACTTGAAATTTGAACTTGCAGAGCATCAAATGTCTTGAAACTTCAATATATAATGCATGAGACATCATTGAGCATGTCCTTAAATCTGGTTGACCAAATCTTCACTCCTAGAGGAATACAGAGCATTCCAACAAGCCTTCATAAGCACTTTTCACTACCATAGCACAGACTAGAACTCTATCACTTCTAACTTTCACTCTAGAAGGAATAATGATCTAAAAACTTGGCTATAACAGCTTCACATCTCCATGAACTTATATATTTTGAACTACAAGACTAAATATTGCTTTGTATAAGGATGCAAACCAAAATAATGTGTCTCTACCTTAGAGTAGATATTATGAATGCTAGATAAAACTTCTACAACTTTTCACTGAGTGCGATACACCAAAATAGAAGGATATCATTGTAGGAAACTTGAAAACACATTAAGACATGTGTACCCACCTTTGCATCATACTTAGGAAAAAATCTGATTACTAATCTTCCATACATTGAAATGTCGGCTTTCACCTTAGATATATCTACATGTTATCAATATTTGGAGCATATACAACCATAAGAACACTTTTAACATCAATGGAAATCAATAGTATCAAGTTGAAACAATCTCCCCCTTTGTCATTGATGCAAAACCCATAGATGTGCACAAACACCCCCCCTTAGATGCACATTTCTCTCCCCCTTTGACATCAAGGGAAAAGGGCAACAAAAAAATTCTTTGTACATGAAAAATTATAAACTCCACCTTAATTTGTATGAATTTTACTCTCTTTGGGATGAAGTCCAATTTCTTCATCAACAAAAATATCCTTATATCTACTCTACATATATACACAACAAAAAAAAGATATCTTACATCAAAAATTAAACACAACTCACTTGGATGGAAAAATTCCCTTGTAAATAGACTTGAGATGGATCAAATTGTCATCCCATTATTTATTTACGAGGGTCAAAGTCTAGACTTGACATGTCATCAATACATATGTATCTTCAACTTCCTCCAAAGATGATGGTGCCTTGTATTTTTGAACTATTCCATTAGCCTCTACCAAAAGTCCAGTGAGTGAAGCCAACCTTAGGCTCACTACTCTCAATTGCTTTACCTGACCTTTAAAATTTTCCCTTTAATCTTGCAGTTGTTGTATCTAGGAGTGAAGACTTTCCACTTATTCCCTTATGGCACCATCACTGTCTTATATAGGATTTGCAAACACATTAGTGATCTGCATTTTAATTACATGAATCTAATCCTTTATTCTCTTTGTTGTAGTAGGCCATTTGATACAAAAAAACATATAATAAAATTTCTTCCTCCAAGAATTTTGAATGTCTTTGATACAAGATTGCACTTTGGTTAATACATTGTCACACTTCCCAGAGGTATCTATTAATATTTTTTCATTTATATCTATTTCTTCTTGCTTCTCCAGATGAGATGAATAAGTCTCAAAATACTTCATTAGTTGTTTCATCTATTGTGTAGGGGGAAATGATGAATCCATTTTTTCTTCCAGTAGTTTTTCTTCCAACACATTCATTGCTTCTTCAAAAACATCAACACTCTCCACCTATTGTTGTAGCAACTCTTGTCTTTATGTGGAGTGGTGTATATCTCCAAGTATCATTTTATGTAGGGGAAACATACCAAAAAAATTGAACTGTCCATCAAAAGTAGGAACATGTAGCAATTGATGAGACACCATTGGTTGAATTTGCATTTCCAAAGCCAAGAACTCCTTGAGTGAGTCCACCAGAGAGGAATATGAATTCTTTGAGATTTCTTCTTCAACACTCTTCTCCTTCTCCTTCTTTTTTTCCTTCTCCATTTCCATATTGGAGACGTCTTTCTCTTCTTGTTAACTAGAGGCACCTTGTTCTTCTTGCTAGTTAGAGACAACATGCTCATTTTTTTTATCGAAGAGGGAATATTAATAGTTTCTTGTTCACCTAAGACTCATGTACATTCATATCAACATCAGTTTGCATCTCTTCAAGGATCTTCCTTGTGAATTATTATGTTTCCATCTGAATCTTCTTTGTAACATCATCATCCATGCTCATATGAAGATCTATTCTCTACTTAGTGTAGAGCTCTTTGGTTTACTTATAAACTATCTTGTCCTTATCTACTTAAGAGATCAAGGACCCAAACTTTTTGATTCCCTATTATCTCAACTCTTCATCTACCTTGATTGCATTTTCTCTTCTTTGTCTCAAAGCATTTTCAATTAATTCACTCAAAGACCTATTTTGTTTGAGCATGTATGCAATGATGGCCTTCTCAATGGTGTTTTGATCTTCCAAAGGAACTTCTAGATGGAGCACTATGGTTTCATCCAATAAACCATGACTCACAATTCCATTCAAGATAGCTTCAAACTCAAGTGGGTCATATGAGATTGAAGGAGTTTTCTCAAATTTCTCTTCTTCTATCCTCTTCCCTTTCTTTTTCTACTTGGAGGTGCCTTCATCTTCAACCTCTTCCTCCTATTTAGGTATTTTCTCATCTATATTCTTCCTCTTTTACTTCTACTGAGGCCTAGTATGCATAGCTTTAGTGGCCCTCTTTTGTGGAGGAGTCTCTGATGTAGTAACTTAAAGGGGAGCAAAACATAGTGTTAAATTGTAAAGGGTGAAAATTTACAACACTACACATGCTTATAATAGTGACTAGTTTTGGACCCATGAAAATTATCACCTTCATAAGAAGGTAAGTGCAAAAAGATGGGGGGCCAAAAAGGGGGCTTAAGTGGCCACTTTTTTTTCTTTTATGAAATCAGGAAATACTGACCTTGGACGTGAAATTGAGGATAGTTACACTCAAAATTTTGAGATGCAACAAAAAGAAGGATCATAGTGCTTCGATTCTACTTTCTAAACTACTAATTTATTTTGAAAATGATTGAGATTAAGGGGTTCAAAAGAGGGACGTACAAAAATTGGTGCTATTTTTGTCAGAAAAACATAACATAGCAGCTTTTGTATGTCCCTAACACGGTGAATTTTTTTTTAGTATTTTAAAAATCCCTTCAGTGAGAAATTAGCTAACAGTATGTAGTTGATGCATGATTTTTTTGATAATTTTTTAATGAATATTTATTTTTTTACTAATTTTCTAAGTGGACACTTCCTAAAAAATAAAATTTTGGCCATGATACGCCTAAAAGTTTTAGAGACTAATTGATTTTTTTTTTTTAATTTGAAGAATGGAGTCTAGTTTCTAAAAATGTAGTTTATTTGAAATTTCAGTGAATGGTTAATTTATAGCAAAAAAACACCAAACACTACTTTTTACCAGAAAATAGCCACACAAACAAAGTAAATTATAGATAAAAGGCTTAACATTGTCAAAAAGTGAAAAAAATTACATTGTTGGATAGCTAAGAGAGAACCTAACATTACCTAGGTGTTCAATTTGTTCGACATTGAAACATGTGAAATCCTAACGGTGAGCACAAACTCGATTATGTGAAATATTGTAGAATTTGCAAAAACACATCTCCGATTGTTGGGAATGCTCTCCAAGCCTTTGGGTTGGTATTCCAAGGAAAGTACCAAGCCTAAGGATTTGGGTTTCCCAAATCAAGATATAACATGAGTGTGTTATAATGTGCTCATGTTATATCTCAGTTTTGACATGGGTTTTTGCATTTGTGCGGGACATGTTTAGCAAGACATAATGCGGGCGCAGAATAATCCACTCATGTTATGTTAAATGATACTCTATTGAATGTATGCTTATATTTGTATGTTTGTATGTACATGTATGCTTGTATGTCATGTATGTAAGATTGTATCTACATATGTACATGTATGCTTGTATGTATGTAGGATTGTATGTACATATGTATTATGCTTGTATGTAAGTATGCATGTATTTATGTATGTCTTTAGAGGGAGGGATAATTTTAAGAGAGAGTTGTCTAGGTAGGGTGGGAGGGAGAGACCTGATAGAGAGAGAGGTAGAGAGGTAGTGAGAGAGAGTCTTGAGAGAGGGAGAGGGAGTGGAAGGGAGAGTCTAAGAGAGAAGGAGTGGGAGAGAAGGAGTCAGAGTGAGGGGCTTACCTAAGTAGGGTGAGAGAGAGAGAGGGAGAGAGGGAGAGAGGGAGAGAGAGAGAGAGAGAGAGAGAGAGAGCATGTGTGGTAGGGTGCCAAAGGGAGAGACTCTGAGAGAGACATGTAGTGAGAGGGAGTGGGAGATAGAGGGAGTGAGAGAGAGGGAATGTGAGATTGAGAGACCTGAGAGAGGGAGAGGATGTGGGAGGGAGTGACCTGAGAGAGGGAAAGAGAGAGGGGGTGGAGTGAGAGGGACTTATCTAGGTAGGGGGGAGAGATAGATAGAGGGGAGAGAGAGAGAGAGAGTTACCTAGGTAGGGTGCCAGAGGGATAGACTTGAGAGAGAGAGGGGCGGGAGGATACACTCTGAGAGAGAGGGAGAGAGGGAAATGATGGAGGAAAGCAGTGGAGGAGATAGATAGAGGAGCAAGAGAGGTGGTGGGATTGGATTGAGCAGAGGCACACGTAAAGAGGGAGAGGGTAGATAGAGAAAATCAGAGAGGGTAGGAGAGAGGAGGAGAGAGAGGATATGTATAGATAGAGAGAAAGAGATAGGGGCTGAGGGTAGAAATGGAGGGATTAAGGTGGATGACCCATAGATTTGATGGTTTAGGTATTAGGCTTAAGGGCTAAGGGCTGGTGGATTAGGCTGAGGGGTTGAGGTATTGAACAGAGGCAGAGGGCAGAAGGCTTCCATGGCTGAAAGGCATGGGCAGAGGGGTAGAGGGTAGAGGAGGTAGAGGGTTTAGGCATGGTGCCTGTGGCATATGGTTGAATAGATTTAGCCTGAGTCCAAATGTAAAGGGTAGAGGGTGGCAGAGCCAGGGCTAGGGGTTTAAGGCTGAGGCTGGGAGGGATTAAGGGCTGAGGGCTGAGAATCTGAGCAAGTTGAGGGTTTTAATGTATAGGCAGAGGGGTAGGAGGGTATATAGGGTAGAGGGTGTGAGGTGCAGAGGGTTTCACAAGGAGGCTGAGGCTGAGGCTCAAGGTTGAGGAGAGACTTGAGGTGCATATGGTTGAGGGATTAGGATTGAGGGTCCAATGTATAGGTAGAGGTATATGGGTTGAGGGATTAGGCTTTAAGGGTTGAAGGTTGAGGTTGAGGGCAGAGGGCTGAGGGTTTGGCAGCTGAGATTTGGTTGAGGGTTTAAGGATTAGGGTAGAGAGTTTTCTTGGGTTTAAGGGTTTAAGGGTATAGGGTTTAAGGGCTGAGGGTTGAGGGTTTATGGTTTAGGGTTGAGTTTTTAGGGGATAAAGGGTTGAGAGTTTAGGGTTGAGGTATTAGAATAGAGAGGGAGGGATAGATGGATGGAGATATGGAGGGAGAAGTGAGATAGAGGGGAGAGAAGAGGAGGGAGGGACAAAGATATATGAGGGTTTAGGATCCAATTTATAGGGTAGAGGGTTGAGAATTGAGGGTATAGGGTTGAGGACCTATAGGTTTTAGGGATTAGGGTATTGGTTTGAGGGTATAGGGTTGAGGGATTAGGGGTGATGGTACATATGGTTGAAGGATTAGGGTTGATGGTCCAATGTATAGGGTAGAGGGTTTAGAGTTTGAGGGTTAAGGATTGAGGGATTATGGGTTGAGGGAATTGAGGGTTGAAGGTTTAATGTATAGGGTAGAGGGTAGAGGGATTAAGGGTTTAGGGTTTAAGGGTTAAGAGTTTAAGGTTGAGGGTAGAGGATTGAGGGTATAGGGTTGGGGGATTAGGGTTGAGGGTCCAATGTATAAGGTAGAGGGTATGTGGGTTGAAGGATTAGGGTTTAAGGGTTGAGGGTTGAGGGATTAAGGGTCAAGAGGGTTGAGGATTTTGGGTTGAAGGTAGATGGTATTGGGTTGAGGGTAGAGGGTAGAGGGTTTAAGGGTTTAGGGTTTACAAGCTGAGGGTTTGGCGTCAGGTTGGAGTTTAAGGGCCAAGGCTGAGGGATTAGGCAGAGAGGGATGTATAGGATGAGTGGGAGAGGATGGAAGGATGCAGGATAGAGAAGGAGAGAAGAGGGAGGGAGGGACACAAAGATATATGAGGGGTTGGAGGGACCAAATGTATAGGTAGAGGGTTGAAAATTGAGTGTATAGGTTGAGACCTATAGGCTGGGGTTTAGGCATTGGGCTGAGGGGTACATATGGTTGGAAATGATTAGGCTGAGGGGTCCAATATATGTAGTAGAGGTAATTGCCAGCCTTGAGGGTTTAGGTTTGAGGTTTGAGGATTGAGGGACAAGTGGGCTGAGGCTGAGAATTGAGGTTAAGGGTTTAATGTGTATTGGGTAGAGGGTTTTAAGGGTGAGGGTAAAGGATTGAGGGTATAGGTTGGGGATTGGGTGGTTGAGGGTCCAATGTATAGGTAGAGGGTATGTGGAATGAGGGATTTAGGGGCTTAAGGGGTTGAGGGTTGAGGGATTAAGGGTCAAGAGGGTTGGGGGTAGAGAGTATTGGATTGAGGGTAGAGGGTAGAGGGTAGAGGGTTTAAGGGTTGAGGGTTTAGGGTTTAGGGTTGAGTGTTTAAGGGTTTAAGGGTTGAGGGTATATGGTTGAGGGATTAGAGTAGAGAGGGAGGGAGAGATGGAGGGATAAGGGAGATAGAGAGGAGGGAAGAGGAGGGAGGGATAAATATATATGAGGGTTGAGGATGCAATGTATAGGGTAGAGGGTTGAGAATTATGGGTAGTTGAGGACCTATAGGGTTGATAGTTTAGGGTATAGGTTTGAGGGATTAAGGTTGAGGGTACATATGGTTGGATGATTAGGGTTGAGGGTCCAATGTATAGGGTAGAGGGTATCTTGGTTGAGGGTTTAGGGTTTGATGGTTGAGGATTGAGGGATTAAGGGTTGAGGGTTGAGAATTGAGAATTGAGGGTAGAGGGTAGAGAGTTTAAGGGTTTAGGGTCCCAGAAATGGGGTCTCCTAGTGATGTAGAGAGAGAGAGAGCGAGTGGGAGAGAGATAGAGGGTAGAGGGTTAAGTGCAAAGGGGAGATAGATATGAGTGAGTTAGTGAGATAGAGACTTGAGAGAGGGAGAGGGCGTAGGAGGGAGAGAATTGAGAGAGAGAGAAAGGGCGGGAGTCGGAGAGAGATAGAGGATAGAGGGTAGAGGGCTTAAGGCCGAAAGGTAGAGGATTTGGCTGGGTTACAAGCAGGCAGAGGGTTGAAGGGCAAGAGGGAAGAGAGATAGGAGGAGTGAGAGAGTGAGAGAGAGACTTGAGAGAGGGAGAGGGGGTAGGAGGGAGAGACTTGAGAGAAAGAGAGAGAGGGAGGGAGTGGGAGAGAGATAGAGGTTTAAGGGTTTAAGGGCAGAGGTGATGACGTGGGCGTTAACGACAGAGGTGCAGAGGCCAAGAGCAGAGGGAGAGAGACAGATGAGTGAGCATGGCAGGAGAGAGAGAGGAGAGAGAGAGAGAGAGAGAGAGAGAGAGAGAGAGAGAGAGGAGAGAGAGAGAGAGAGAGAGAGAGGGTAGAGGGCAGAAGGCTCTTGCTGGCTCTAGGCCGGCGATCTAGGGCCGAGGGCCTAGGCCTTAGGGCCTAGGCCGAGGCAGATGGTTGAGGGCCTAAGGGCAGAGTGGACTAAGGCCTTTAGGTTTTAAAGGTTTGATCACATGGCCTAGGGTCATGCAGAGGCCAGGGTCTTTTAGGCACAGGCCCTGAGCACAGGCTCCAGGGTTTTAGGCTGAGAGCAGAGGAAGGCCTACGGGCAGATGGATTAAGGGCTGTGGGCTGAGGGCAGAGGGCAGAGGGCTCCAAGGGCTTGCATCGAGGGCCTAGGCCGAGGGCAGAGGACGGTGACAGGCAGCAGGGCAGAGGGTTTGCTGACGCATATGATGTGCACGGCGCAGGGCAGAGGGTTAAGGATAGAGGGAGATGATGCAGAGTGAGAGAGAGAGACTTGAGAGAGGGAGTAGGACGGATAGACGGTGGCTGTGAGGAGAGATAGAGGGTAGAGGGTGGCCTAAGGGGTAGAGATCAAGGCCATGCAGAGGGGCGACTAGATAGGAGGAGTGAGCGAGCGGAGAGAGAGAGACCTGAGAGAGGGAGAGGTGGTAGGAGGAGCAGACCGAGAGAGAGGGAGAGGTGGCGGAGTGGGGAGAGATAAAGGGCAGAGAGTAGAGTTTTTAAGGGTTTAAGGGTAGAGGGTAAAGTATTTAATGGTAGAGGGTAGAGGGTAAAGGGTTAAGGGTAGAGGGGAGAGAGATAGGAGTGAGTGATTGAGAGAGAGACTTGAGAGAGGGAGAGGGGGTAGGAGGGAGAGACTTGAGAGAGAGAGAGAGGGAGGGAGTGGGAGAGAGATATAGGGTAGAGGGTAGAGGATAAAGAGAAATAGAGAGAAAATAAACCTATAAATAATCAATTTTCTCATAACGCGAGTTCATTTTGAAGTAGTAGAGATATGGCCACTTATTTTAGCAAGATATAACATGCTCGTATTATAACATGAGTGTGTTATAATGAGAGTGTGTTATAACACAAGGCACGCTATAATGCAAGCGCATTATAACGCGGGCATGTTATAATGCAAGCGCATTATAACGCGGGCACATTATAATGCAAGCACATTATAACGCGGGCACATTATAATGCAAGCCCATTATAACATGAGCACATTGTGTGTTGCTCTAAAAATGGTAAAAAACTCAATATACCCATGATCTCAAGGCCCACATTCTGCATATTCCCCTAGTTCTATGCGTGCTCCGATAAAAAAAGTTTTTTGATGATTTTGTGAAGTGTGCATGCATGTTTTTCACATTCTACCACATTTTTTATGATCTTTCCACCACCTTTGTGTGAAATAGCATAGTTTTCATGTTGGAAGTCATATAATATCAATTCAAGTTTGAATTCCATTCAAGAGTGATATACAATTTAAGTTTGGAGGGGAACAAGCTTTTGAAAAATTCAAATTGTTGAGGAGTTTGAAGAAAGAAGAAGTAAAGGCTACATAATTGGTTAAAACTCCTCCATTTGAAACTCTGGTTTTGTAGGTATGTGAAGTCTTCACACATTTTCTTTCATTCTATTTTGGATTGCTTTAATTTTTTTATTTTGCATATTCCATGTTTATCATTGTTTGTTTGTCATTATAACCTTAGCTTGTCAATGCACATTTTAAATTACACAATTCTTTACACTTTCCAATTACATTTTTAAACCACATCTCTTTGAGGCATTTTGTTAAACAATTGACTTACCTTGTGTATGCTTCCACATTTTGTATAGACATATATATGACATAAGTTATAAGGAAGTAAAAAAATACATCATTTCTCAATCCTTTACTATGGATGTGCATACCACTCTCCAAAGCTTTCATTTTGGTATAGGCATGGGGGATGTTGGAAAATGTAGTTGAATTTGGTTTTACACTACAATTTTCATATGCTTGAAATTTTCTAAAGCTTTTTCAATAAATCTATTTTGTGCATATCTTGCAATCATTATAGTCCACGAGGACATATCTCATTGAGGTATTTTTTCAAATAGTTATACCAAGCAGCTGATTGCCTTGTCTATGCTACCAATTTTTCCATACATGTCTCTAAAAAATTGGAATGTACTCCTCCCACATTGATAGATCTTTGAATATATTTTGGTTTTGTAATATAGGGGGATTTGCTACTCATGAGTTCTCTTCACTCAAAGACGCTCACGGGGAAAACTACCCTATACTACCTCAATGGAATAGTGCAGAAGTTTGAGAATCCATAAGAGTAGGCCACAAAGATTTTCTAGACAAACTGAAAATCTCTTGACCAAAGGACATCAACGCAAAAAATGGATAATGTCGCGGTGCACTAGCATCTCGCATTGGTGTCTCATATAGACCAGAGAATGAGAATGTCTCAGAAAAAAAAATGTGGATGCTTCTATCCGATTGCTAAGAGTTTACAAAATATAGGGAAATAACAAAACATGATAAAATAATAGAAAGTGATAGAAATGAAATAAAGTTAGGTAAAGAAGATAAGGAGGAGAAAGGAAATACTTACAACCATGCGGGTGATGAAGCTTCTAGCTCATGAGTGTCTTCAATACCAGCACACAAGAGGGAGAGAGAAATTGTTGGGTGGTTGTATAGGGGCTTGCCTCAATCAGACCCCGTTTTGGTGTTCCCACCTCCATAGACAGCCAGATAGATAGAGAGAAAACTAGAAATGAAGTAAAGAGAACTAAAGCACTACAAAAAAGTGTTATGCTACTCAACCAAGTAATAGAGGAGAGGAGTGAAATCTTACCACCTCCACCAAGAGTTCTCAAGGATAATGGGGGAGAAAAGGAGAGGAACTCAAGCCTCTACTGCAATGGTTTTTTGTTCCACACTTGCTCTATTGAAGTGGTGGAGTGTTAATGTTGCTATTGTGAAGTGTAAAGTGTTTGGAGATTGGAGAGATGGTGGAGAAGCTTCTTAGAGCTTGAGAAGAGCTTGTGAAGCTTGTGAATGAAGTGGAGAAGATGGTAGAAGATGTGAAGAGATGTGTAGAGGATGGTAGAAGATCTAAAGAGATGAAATTCTTGTTCAAGGAGTGAATATGAAGAAATGATAAAGAGAAACAACCATATTCGGGTCAGTTGGCCAAGGAGGGTGTTACAAATCAGCCCCCAATGGGAAGTGTAATGCCTCTATAGGCTCCATACATGGGAATATGTTAGGGACATAAGTGCTCCATGTGGACATCTACGCACCGCGTGGGTGTCCTCGATAGAAACGCTTCCACCAATGCTCAAAACAGGCACCAATTGTGATGCAAGTAGCAGACTTAGGTGGAATTAAGCTTTCAAACTTGGTTCTCTAAGGTGGATAAAGGAAAAAAGGGGATTTTCACATGGGGTACAAATTCACTCTTATACATTTTTCCCCCACTTTAGGGAGTATGAATAGTGATGAGTGCTTGGTAAAGTAGATCAAGAAAGAGTAGAGTTAGAAACGTATACCTGAACCATCGAGGAAGCAAACCATGATCTGGCGAACTTGAGAGTGCAAGGTCAAAATAGGACTTTGTAGTTTTGTAAAACTATGAAGCTAAAGAATGAGCATTTACTTAGGATGAAGAAGATGTAGATCTTCGATCCAATATATACAAGAGATAACAGAGAGATGAACAAAGCATGTGGTGAAAGAAAAATCCACTGAGGAGTAGAACCCATACCATAAAATAAGTGTGTGATAAAAGAAAACCCCACTCAAGGAGAAGAACCTGTATCACAAAATAGGTGATAAAAGAAAACCCCGCTCAAGGAGAACCCACATCACCAAAAAGCGTGTTGTGAAAGAAAAACCTACACAAAAAAGAGAGGTGATAAAAGCAAACCCCACTCAAGGAGGAGAACCCATATCACCAAAAAGTGTGGTGAAAGAAAAACTCGCTCAGGAGTAGAACCTGCACTAGAATAGGTGATAAAAGCGAACCCCACTTGAGGAGGAAACCTGTATCACCAAAAAGTGTGTGGTGAAAGAAAAACCTACTCAGGAGTAGAACCCACACCACAAAAAGAGGTGATAAAAGAAAACCCTGCTCGAGGAGGAGAACGTGTATCACCAAATAAGTATGTAAATGAGATCTACAGGTTCTCAGTCCTATAGAGCAAGTAAGCAGACAATCATGTAGACCATTGTCAGGTTGAAAGGATTTCAAAGGGGTCCCTCAGGAACCCTTCAAAAGGAAGAGGGTTCCACTCAAGGGACGTGTTGTTTGAAAAGTGAGGTCGTATGCACAGAAAGAATTTTCTCCCTTATCATGTTTATGAATTTTATTACATGTAGAAGGAAGAGTGATTAAGCAGGCTTTAAGAAGCCACAACAAGATATTCTCTTGCTTAGACAAAGAATGAGGAGTAAGAAGCAACCGTTTCTCTTGTGGAGAAAATTTTGACTACTCACAAGAAGTGGAAGACACAAAGATAGAAGAAAAATAAGGATCTCCATAGAGAGCATTATGCTGGCAAGGGGGGTCACACTCCTCTATGAGATCACCATCATCCTTCTTGACAGGGTTACTAGAGTAACTTCTTTAACAAAAGTGTGATTATCTTCCTTAGAAGGAGGATCAACACCAAGAACATTACAATTCACATTCACCCTACCCCACGATATAAAAGAGTAGCCATCTTTGATAGCGGGTGTGAATGATGCCATCAAAAAGTATAAGTGGATTAGGACTTTATATTCGTGAATGAAGGAACCCGTAAAGTCCAAAGAACCCCAATCATCACCAAAACATCAATCCAAACAAGATCAAACATGGAATGATTATTTGAAGGGACATTCTCAACATCGATCCATGGAGACTCAGATGTGGAAGGAGGTTCATCATGCCCTAATGCCTCATTTCTAGATGAGAATTCATAAGAACAAAGATGAGATTCATCATTCACCAATGCAACGTCTCTAGAAGAGAGTGCATTGGAATGGAGAGAAGGTAGAGTAACATTAAGAAAGGTATCAATGATTTCATCTTGCAACAAAATATCCTTTGAAGCAAGAGGACTTTCGTGAGAAGGATCAAAGATACCAAGTGACATGGGTAAAGCCAAGTCACCATCACATGTATTAAATGGAATATCATTAACATTTTAAACAAAATTAAATATTAAACTAATAAAAGAAGATATTAAATCCAGTACAATTTTTTTAATATTTTCTATGTTGTAGTAAATTGTGTTTCTAGAGGTCTCTAGAGCATAATTTGGGGTCGGAACCTTCTTTGCTCCTTAAAATTTGGTGGTCCCTAAATTTTTTTCGGTATTTTCTAGGAGACATTTCCAACGGTCCAAATGGTTCTGAATTCTGAGCACCGAGTCAAAAGTTATGACCCCACCAAGTAGGGGTAAATAAATTCCTATTTTTTAGAAGAACATTGTTCTTCACGTCGGGTTCACCAAAATGTAATATAGGGGGATTCGCTACTCATGAGTTCTCTTCACTCAGAGAACCTCATGGGGAAAACTACCCTATACTACCTCAATGTAACAACGTGGAAGTCTGAGAATCCAAAAGAGCAGGTCATAGAGATTTTGTGGACAAACTGACAAGCTCTCGGCCAAAGGATGTCAGCGCAAAAAATGGACAACAACGCGGCATGCTGGCATCTTGGAGGCGCACTGGTGTCTTGTACAGACCAGAGAATGAGAATGTCTCAGAAAAAAACAAAGTGGATGCTTCTATCTGATTGCTAAGATCTTACATAATATAGTGAAATAATAGAACATGATAAAGTAGCAAACTATGATAGAAATGAAGTAAGGTAAAGAAGATAAGGAGGAGAAAGGAAATACTTATGACCATGTGGGTGATGAATCTTCTAGCTCATGAGTGCCTTCAATACCTACACACAAGAGGGAGAGAGAAATTGTTGGGTGGTTGTATAGGGGCTTGCCTTAGTCAGACCCTGTTTTGGTGTTCCCACCTCCACGAGTAGCTAGATAGATAGAGAGAAAAGTAGAAATGAAGTAAAGAGCACTAAAGAACTAAAAAAAAGTGTTAATGCTACTCAACCAAGTAATAGAGGAGAGGAGTGAAATCTTACCACCTCCACCAAGAGTGCTCAAGGCTAATGGGGGAGAAAAGGAGAGGAACTCAAGCCTCTGCTACAATGGTGTTTTTTTCCACACTTGCTCTACTGAAGTGGTGGAGTGTTGATGTTGCTGCTATGAAGTGTAAAGTATTTGGAGATTGGATAGATGGAAGAGAAGCTACTTAGAGCTTGAGAAGATCTTGTGAAGCTTGTGAATGAAGTGGAGAAGATGGTAGAAGATGTGAAGAGATGTGTAGAGGATGGTAGAATATCTAAAGAGATGTGTAGAGGATGGTAGAAGATTTGAAGAGATGAAATGCTTGTTCAAGGAGTGAATATGAAGAAAAGATGAAGAGAAATGGCCATATTTGGGTCAGTCAGCCAAGGAGGGCGTTAAAAATTGACCCCCAATGGGAAGTGTAACGCCTTTGTAGGCTTCAGATGCGAGAATCTATCAAGGACGTAAATGCGTCGTGTGGATGTCTGCATGCAGCGCGGGTGTCCCCGATAGAAACACCTCCACCAACACTCAAAACAAGCACCAAGTGTGATGCAAGAGTGGGCTTAGGTGGAATTAAGCCTCTAAACTTGGTTTTCTAAGGTGGATAAAAGAAAAAAGGGGATTTGCACATGGGGTGCAAATTCGCTCTTAGACAGGTTTTCATCTCTATTTCTAAATTTACCTCATCACTAAACTTACCTCATCACTTATGTTGTGATATATTTTAAATGTTTCCTTGATTAGTCTACCAAAAAGGGATTCTAACCGTTATCTCCACTATTTCAATACTCTTTATTCAAGGCTAAGTTAGCAACATGGGGAAAGTTGCAACCTATCTTGCAATCATGGCTCAAAATTAAAGCATGGAAAAGGCATTTGAATTGTTTGACAATAATTTTTTCATATAAATGTATTCAAAATGTGGTAGCATTGACAAGCGAGTGAGCTTGGCAAGCTAGTCATCTCACTAGCTTGCCAGTTCAGTAGGGTTGACAAGGTAGGGGTAACATATGCCTCATAGAAATGGGTCTCACGACAATTTGATAGGGTTGAAAAGGTAGGGGCAGCATATGCCTCATAGAAATGGGGTCTCATGGAAATTTGATAAGGTTAACAAGGTAGGGGTATTGTATGCCTCATGGAAATGGGGTCTCATGGTGATTTCATGAGACCCCATTTCTATGAGGCATACACTACCCCTACCTTTTCAACCCTATCAAATTGGGAAGATCATTATGAGGCCCCATTTCTATGAGGAATACACTTCCCCTACCTTGTCAACCCTATCGAATTGGGAAGCTAGTGATCCTGGCATCACCATGTGACCCCATTTCTATGAGGCATACACTGCCCCTACCTTGTCAACCCTATAAAATTGGAAAGCTAGGTACATCACTGTGAGACCCCATTTGTATGAGGCATACGCTGCCCCTACCTTGTCATCGTTATCGAATTGGAAAGCTAGTGAGCTCACTAGCTTGCCAATTTGGTAGGGTTGACAAGGTAGGGGCAGCGTATGCTTCATAGAAAAGGGGTCTCACAGTGATTTAAAAATCACCATGAGATCCCATTTCTATGAGGTATACACTGCCCCTACCTTGTCAACCCTAATCACCATGAGACCCCATTTTTATGAAGCATATGTTGCCCCTACCTTGTCAACCCTACCGAATTGGTAAGCTAGTAAGCTCACAAGCTTGCCAATTCGGTAGGGTTGACAAGGTAGGGGTGGCATGAAAAAATTCCTCATAGAAATGGGGACTCAAAATGATCACACCATGAGTCCCCATTTCTATGAGGCATTTTTTCACACCACCCCTACCTTGTCAACCCTACCGAATTGGCAAGCTTGTGAGCTCACTAGCTTGCTAATGCTCACATGATTTTTCTTATGGAATGCCTTAAAGAAATGTGTTAATGTGGCATGCCATGATTGAAATATAGGATCAAAATGGAAGCATGGACAAGGCATTTGAATTCACATGCCTTGTCCATGCTTCCATTTTGATCCTATCTTGCAATCATGGCATGCCACATTAGCACATTTCTTTAAGGAATTCCATCGAAAAAATTCATGTGACCTTTGTCTGTGCTAGAAATACTCTTCTACGGGATGATTGTAAGTATTTGTATGAAGCCTTGAATGACATATATTTCATTTATTTGTATTGATTCATTTTCTAGGAACTAATATTTGTCTTATTACCATGCTACAGGTAAAATTATCCACCATGCCAAGGAAACAAACAAGGAATAAACTAATAGACAAAGAGTATGAAACCAATAAAGAAAAAAATAGATAACAGGTGAGGGAATATCATGAAAAGAATAAATTGGATATTATTGACAAAAAAATCCAATTGAAGAGGAACCTCAACCATCAAAAAGAGAAAATGAATTGGTGGCACAAAGGGCATGAATGCAAAAAAATCATGGTAAGATAGATTTGAATACCATAGTTGGAGACACACCCTCTACTGCAAATGAATATGAAAGGAAACCATTAAGCATGCATGAATATGGAGGGACACCATCTACCACAAGTGAATATGGAGGGACACCATCTACCACAAGTGAATATGATTGGACACCATCTACCACAAGTGAATATGAAGGGAAATCATCCACCACATCTCAAGTTGAGAGTACATCATCACTTAGATTTGACAAAGAAGGTATGACATCATCCCCATGTGAACCTCAAGGTATGTCATCTATTCCACCCTCGATCGAAGGTACACAGTCTAGCCCACCTCACTTAAATATTGATGAAATTCCTAATGTTGAGATGCATGTACCTAGGAGAACACCACCTAGAATTTTTTGTTAAAATCCGAAGCATTTGATTAATATTGATGAGGATATTTTGCAGCACATGGAAGGTAAAATTCTAGCACGCACTTGTAGAAGATTTTCTGATAAGATTTGGAAATTGTTCTTTGAAAGGATAAATGAGACCACAAGATGTCAACTATTTGTTGAAATGATGTGGGGTATATGGTATAGAAACATCATGAAGACTGTTGGGTTGAGAACATCGAATGATTCAAGTGAAAACACTATTGTGAACAATAGAAAAACTTTATCAAGAGTCGTTCAAAGGCGACAAAGAATTTAGGGCACCGATTCAAATGAATTATAGTCATTCTCGGGGAGACTACCACAAAAAGATAAAAAAGTTGTTGAAGCATTAAGAACACTAATTGAAGAGTATTGGAAGAATAACACAAGGCCATCTCTGAATCAAAGGGATGTGGTAAGAAGGATATTTGGTAGTCAGAACCGTGAGCCACATCCAAAGCATTTTTTTGGATACGACTCAAACCCAATTTTTTTCATAAATTTCAACAAGATTATCCTCAAATTAGTATTTTTCAAAGATATTTTGAAATGATTAAACCTTTTTATGTCAAGATAAATCACACACGCACTGCTTGTTGTTGTAGACTACATATTGAATTCTCTAACCATTATGATGTATATCGTTCTATATATTTAGATTTGCATACTAACGATGTTTTGCAGGATTGTGGCATACAAGCCCCACCAACATCTTCAAGAGAGTTCTTATAAATTTTTTTATGTGAAATAAGGGATAGCCAAATATTCTACAGGACACTATGCTTAGATGGTTCATGTCAGTGTTGTGGCGGCTTGCAACGTATGCTAGTATGTCAACATATGGAAAGCACAGATGAGGTGGGACAAAAACTAGTAGAGTTCAGGAAGTATAAAACAATGGCATACATTACAAAATATGGTAATCAAGAAAAAAGGTGTGATTTGGTTATTCAGTAAATACTAGTGTATCGGTTTATGTCCACGTTTCATGACAATATAGTGTATGAGTATGCAAGGCATACCCATAGATCCAGATGGATAGACACGCAATTCAAGCTATCTATGCAAGGACACATTTCTAGTTAGAAGCATAGTTTCAGTGGTTGAATTTGCAGAGAACTACACTCTACAACCAAAATGTGAGGTGTAGTCACAATATTACAACTCCACAGAGGTTTCAATATTTGTGCACATAATATTCATTCATGCAGTTGATAGTACAAAGGACCAAATGAAGGTATTGGGGGAGTATCACTTTTATATTAGTGATGATTGCACACATTCTCCAAAATTGATACAAGGTTGCTTCTAGATGTTCTATAATGATTTGGCTTAGAGGGGCATAGCATATGGTCAAAATATAATATGGTGAGGTAACTATGCAACATAGTTTAAGAACTTGCGCATGTTCTACTGGTTGTGTAGGATGCATGTAATTATAGGTTTTTGACATATGTGGAACTTTTTTGAGGTCGGCATGGAAAGGGTGATCATGATGGTGCAGGAGCATGTGTGAAAAGAGCATTAGCACAAGAAGAGTTAAAGTATAAATACAATGCAAAGAGAATAGATGCAAAATCAATTGTCGAGTGGTGTAATGCTTTGATGGGTTGAGGTAATAAAGGTACATCTTCAGTTCGTATAGTTTTTTTGGTTGATGGATGATCTGACATTGCACCATATGAGGATTGTTGTATACTAATAGGATCGAGTGAGCTACACTCTTTCCTTAGCTTAGATGTAGGTTCATGGAGTATCAATACACAAAAGATAGCATGCTTTTGTTCTTCATGTATAATGCAAGCATGGGATGATTGTGAGTCAAAGGAGTGGGTTGAGAAATGGTTGTTAAGTTATCTTATCCCACTTCACACGTATCTCCCTTTGATGGAATTGGAACTAACATAAATGGATTCATCAGTCGAATTTGACCACATATAAGATCTAGTTCAACCAAGTAATATATCTACTTTCTTAGTTTTTGAAATTCCTACTATTATCTTACTTTGCAGTGTATTTGTAATGTTGACTAATTTCAAGAGATTTTCTACACATATCAATGTAGGGCATGTTTATGCAGTTATTTCAGATGAAGACAAGGAAGAGGGAACAAACTATTACTTATGTTGTTGTGTTGAGGCCAAAAAGAAATTGGAGACCCCAATTATAGATAGAGAAAACATCAAATACCCTATAGGCTTAGTTGTTGTTACTAGAACATGGCTTAGAAGGTACCCACATACGAGTGTTAAATATTGATTGTTTTAGGACTTTGACATGCATTGGAAGATTCTTCATTACTCGAACCTTGTCATGGAATCCAATTTTCATTTGACCAAATATGGGGGTAGAACTTTGAACAAGACCTTGTGGAAGGTCCATGAGTCTGACCATGAGACAATACTTGACACAATAAAGAGTAGAGCAAACCTAGATGGTTCATTGGATTAATTTGTAAGTATGCACATTGGTTCTAATTAATTTATAATTGTATGCACATTAATTTATATGATGCCAATGCTATGATGTTAATCCTATCATCTAATGTTTATATCATCTTCTTTTACTTTTTCTATTTGTAAGTAACCTACTAAAAATTGATTGGTGTCCCCTTGCAGAAAATGTTGATTTATGAGCCATCCAAGAGAATCTTAGCCAAAAAAGCAATGCAACATCCTTATTTTGATGATCTTGAGTTGAATCTCAATTATGATTTTAAGCCATTATAAAAGTGTGTGTGAATCTTAGCGAGCGAATTTCAAGTTATTCATTTGAAGTTAACCTTATCATGAACACCTATGATGTAGACATTATAAGAGCATCTCAAATTTCAAGTTATTCTATTCATAAGAGGTGTTGTGTGCAATAGGTATCTTGGAACTTCCAATGAAGATGTATGACCAGGAGTGACTAAGTTGACAGACTGACATGCCTATCCTCAATGGAAGCATCAAGATCTATTCTGTGATATTCTCGACTTGGAACCAAATGGTGTGGATTTGTTGTCTATAAGTGCCTTCCATCTATTTTCATTTCATTTCCATTTTGGATGCTCTTTCTTTTTCTTCTTTTACTTTGCCTATTTGTAAGTAAACTACTAAAGATTTATTGGTGTCTCCTTGTAGAAAATTCTAACTTAAGAGCCATCCAAGAGAATCTCATCCAAAAAAGAAATGCAACATCCTTATTTTGATGATCTTGACAAATCTCAATTCTAGTTTGAAGCCATTATAAAAGAGCGTGTGAAGCTTAGTGAGGGAATCTCAAGTTATTCATTTGAATTTAACCTTATCATGAGCACCTATGATGTAGATATTATAAGAGAATATTGAATGTATGAGTGATGAGTGAAATTGTAAAAGATTTGTGAGAACGGAGTACCTAAGGCATTATTCCTACAAGTACAAGAAATTGGGTTTTAGAACAGTGTATGAAGCATATTAGACAATATTAGCACAAACAAAAGAATTAGGAAAGCCAAATAAATCTTATTTTATTGTAAACATCATATTATTAATATAGTGAGTGTAATAACCATTGATGGTCACTAATCAATTTCTTCTTCTTCTTTTATTCTGTCCTTATTATAACTAGCACCAATTGACTAACTTATTATAAAAAACTTCATTTATTAAAAAAAATCAACCTAATGATTATAAATCAATATCAATATAGCATACAGTCTATTCAAATAAAAAATTGTAATGAGATTTACTCAAATTTTGAAATTTATTGCTGCCCTCAAATGTTTGTAATTCATGCAACATAATCCCTTAACAGTCCAAATTGAAAAAGGGAAACAATCTTTGATGGCCTGTTACCCAGATACTGTGTCAACTATGGGCATTCTGTTTGAGGCATCGGGATCATGTAGGGCACCTCTACAATAACCTCTCTCAGTTTTTATTATCTCGGAGTTATTTTCCCGTGGTGTCCAATTTTCACTTGATGGAAAAAGTGTCAAATGCAAATAGTGTAAAGTTGCAAAGTGGTGCAACTTTCTTTTTACGACTAATGTGACCAAATGAATTGTTCCAACATGTTTGGATGAGTAATTTTACACTAGGCATGGTCCTCTTTCACACCCAAACACGCCAAATCACTTCAAGCTATGTGCAATCGGCTCGATCCCTTAAGGGTCCCAAGGTTTAAAAGGGCAGCAATATTTGATGGAATATTAGTCAGAAATAGTTATGCTTACGAACTCTCCATCTAAGCCTATGGGATCATGTTGGGTCCCTATACAATAACCTCTCTCATTTTTTGTTATCTAAGAATCATTTTCCCATGGTGTCCAGTTTTGACTTGATGGAAAATGCGTCAAATGTAAGCAATGTAAAGTTGCAAAGTGGTGCAACTTTTGTTATGCAACTTGTGTGACCAAATAGACTATTCCAACATATCCGGATGGGTATGTTTACACTAGGCATGGTCCTCTTTTTCTTCTAAACATGTTGAATCACTCTAAGCTACGTGCAACCGACTCGGTCCCTTAAGGGTCCAAAGTGCAAAAGGGAAACAATCTTTGATGGGCTATTATTCGAAAACTGTGATGCTTAGAAGCTCTCTGTTTGAGCCTACAAGATTGCATTGGGCCCCTCTACAATAACCTCTCTTATTTTTTCTTATATCAGAGTCATTTTCCTATGGTGTCCAATTTTCACTTGATGAAAAAAGTAATAAATGTAAGTAGTGTAAAGTTGCAAAGTGGTGTAGCTTTCGTTTTGCAACTTGTGTGACCAAACAAACTGTTCCAACGCATCTGGATGGGTATGTTTACACTAGGCATGGTCCTCTTTTTCACCCTATAGACATCCAAATTTGACAACCCCAATATGGTTAAATTCATCCCCTTTATTCTTCTATATCACACCCTTCATCTACATTAAGTAAATAATTTATTATTTAATTAATATTCCCTATCTCGAATGTTCCTAAGGTATTTAATTAAATAATTAAATACTTTACCCCTTTGTCCCCTTTCATCTCTAAATTAAATAAATACTTTAATTTATTTAATTTAGTCTTTTGGCTTTATGAATTTAAATCAATTTTAAATTCACCTTTTTCTCTCTCCTTGTCCCATCCTCCACAATTCCTCTTTAATCTAGATTAATTTAATTAATCTATGATTAGGATGTGCACACCCCTAATCAAGATTAGTGTCACATACTCCATAATTCTCCACTTTCCTTTAATCCTTCATAAATTAATCTAATCCCTTATTTGCATATCCTTAATTACTTGATTAGGTCAACCTAATCCTTGTGCCATTTTTGGCATACCCCCAAGTCAACCTTCATTAATTGCTTTCTCCTTTTGGAGAAGGAAACCCATTTCCCCATGTGAATTTAAAATTCACATTTATTCTCCCCATGTCTTTTTAGGAATTTTTAATTCCTCTCCTCTTCCCCATGTGGATATTTGAGGAATTTTAAATTCCTCAAACATCCCATCACCCACATGAGGACAAGGACCTTTATGAGGAGATCTTGTCCCAATCCCTAGGTACCATAAGGTAACCTCCACCTCACCTCCATTTTGAAACCTCACCAGACACATTGAAAGATGTGAGGACTTGTGAGTCCTCAACTCACCCTAGCCCTTGATCTTGTCCATGGCGGCCTCATCTGAGCCCTTCATTTATTAGAGGAACTTCCCCTAAAATTAGAGGATTTTCCCCTCATTTTCACCATTCAACAATCATCAAACACACAATCTTGCAATCCAAATCTCAATCATTCAAGCCAAGCCATAACCTCCATTGTTACAGCTTCATTTGCATCCATATTGTGCATCTATCAAAAAAACCACTTACATCATTGCATTCCCCATCTCATCCTCATTTCTTTTCATTAAGTTTTAGGATATTTTCCATCCAAAGGAGCACACAATCAAATGATTCAATAGGGCCAGCCAACTCATCAACTTGGACAAGGTAACACATTTCCTTTTGTATTTCATTTTGTTCAAGTTCAGCTAGGCTAATCGTTGAGGTTTTTTTTGTGTTTTCCTCATGTGAATTTTGTTTGTTTTTCATTTCTAACTATGAATTCACCTGCACACAATTCGGCATGCCTGGTGGGACCCACGTCATGGGTCTATACTTTCACATTTGTTGTTTCACATTTTGCAAGTTCATATTTTACATGCAAGGGCGAATCTGCCTTGATAGGTGAACTTCCTAGTTATAGAGGCGAGTTTGTAGGCAGTAAAGGAAAAAGAGAATTTTCCCTTTTGTGAAAAGGGGTGAATCTAAAACCAGGGGCGAATTTGCTTGTATCAGAGGCAAACTTGCAATGGTCCCCAGAAAATAGGTGAAAGTGATTGAGTTACAAAGGCGAAAGTGAATTTGTCTATCTTCCAGAACAAAGGTAAAAGAAAATTTTCCCATCCTCCCAAAACAAGCAAATTTGATCAAGAGAATAGGAGAATTTGCCTCATATAGAGGCAAATTTGAGGTGAACCCAAAACTAAATTTTTCAATTTCCAACTTCAATTTGGTTTCAATTTTGGCTACTGACTTGCTAACCTATCTGTTTCTGAGTGTGGCATTTCACTAACAATTTTTGCAGCAACTTTTCTTTCATTTTTCCAAGATCAGTGATCAAAATTACTGACGTATTTTCTATAGGACGATCGGTCAAAGACCCCTTTCGATAGTCTATCTATTGATTTTTATACTAGCTAGGGACACAGATTAATTAAAGGGTCAATATACTTTGTTTGTTGTGCTTGAGAGTGGACTGTTGATGTATCCAATCCCCTTGTTCCTTTCAATGATCCTGGGTGATGAGAAATCACAATTTACTCTAGTCTAGTCTAGTCTACCTAGGAGGTGCTAGTGCGTCTATGCTCTCCCCTTGCGCTACGTGCGAGCCTGGGGACTAGCCGAAATTTATAGTATCTTCTTACCTTAGTGGGACCTACCTGGGATTTCATTACCTGAGGTATGATCCCAACCATGTGTTACTGACGGGGTATATAAAGGGGGCATAACTAAAGTTTTACCCCAATCTAGTCACGTCATGTTTAGTGAAGCGTCGAAGCTAGGGTGATACCTAGATAAGATGTCCAGGGTTAGTCCAACCTTCCAGTACCTCATTGGGGCTCTTGATCAATGCTTGTGATAGGCTGGTGTTCATAGTTGTGCCTCACATACCTAGCGTATATTGAGGACACATGAGATAGCCTTGTTCAACCTAGATAGAGACTTGTGTTTTAGTTGTGGCTTGTTGTAGTGCAGGGGATGCACATCGTACCCCGAAGTTACTGACCATGTACTCCCTTGGGTTGAGATAGAAATACTCATGGTGTACTATGATAGTCCTCAAAAGAGGGTGTGAAGGTGAGCCCATGGTGTTTGTTGATGACCCCGTGCCACTGGAATGCTAGCTATTCACCTTCATGAGAAAGGGTGATCTAGAGAACCACTCCAATATCATGGAGTATTAACCTTGGGTTGTCCACTCAAGTTGGTGGGCCTACATCAAGTTTGTAAACCTTCAACACTAATTTTAGGATTGTGCTACCTAGCATGTCTTCATTGTGTGATACCAATGCTTTTATTTTTAGTCGAGTCAGTCCATCCTTCTATCTATTTTTTTCCATGTTTGTTGTCCTTTGCCATAGTTGGCCCCTACATATAAAGGAAACTTTTCTCCTTACAGAGGTGAATTTGCACTATAGACAGGCGATTTTTCCTTGCAAAAGTGAAATTCCATGTCTGAGTCTAGTCTAGGACATCCCTTTGGGTGATTTCATCTTTGTCAAAGGTGAATTTTCATGTGGGTCACTTTTTAGGTGACCCCATTTTTTCCCATTCTCTAGAATAGGCAAGTTTGCCTAGCCTTTAGGTGAGTTTGTATCATTAGTCATCCATCAAATTCGCCCATTTTCATAGAATAGGCTAATTTTTCCTCTCCAAGGGTGAACTTGCTATCCACAGGGGCAATCCTATTTTTTAGTTTGAGTCATCCTGTCAGTCATCATCCGTCGAATTCGCCCATTTTCCATAGAATAGGTGAATTTGTCCTCTCCTAAGGAAAACTTACTGTCCACATGAGAAATCCCATTTTTCAGTCTGAGTCATCCTATCTATCCATATCCTTAGAATAGGTGAATCCATTTGTCCAATAGGCGAGTCTGTTCCCCATCCGTACAATTCAAGAAATAGGCGAATTTGTCACCTCGTTAGGTGATTTTGAAAATCTAGTCCACCCATTTCCCTCGTTTTAGGAGATCCCACATTCATTAGAGGAAATTTTTTCATTTGGTTAGGTGTATTTGATTCCCAACTTCACCCATTTCTTGTGTGTCCTTTAAAGATAAGTGAATTTGCATCACTAATTTTCTCATTTCTTGTGTGTCTTTCAAAGATAGGATGAATTTGCATCACAACTTCACCTGTTTCTTGTGTGTCCCTTCGATATAGGCGAATTTGCATCGTGACTTCACCCGTTTGTTTTGTGTCCTTCAGAGATAGGTGAATTTGCGTCCCAACTTTGCATGTTTCTTGTTTGACCTCAGACATTTGCAAATTTGAGTCTTTAGAATAGGTGAATTTTCTCAACACAGAGGCGATTTTTCTCCCCTTAGATAGGAGAAGTTGTGACATAGAGAGGAAAATTTTCTTGACACAAAGGAATATCCATTCCCATACAAATTCTAGAGAGTGAATCCTTCTGGCCCTTAAAAGCCTATTATTTTTTGAGTCCTTTGTCATGATCAAATTTTTTTTATCATTATCCATTTGCTTGTAATCATCATTTTCATCTGTTTGCATTTTCCAAAAGTCATTGAATCCTTAGTCAAATCATATAGGTTCATTGTCCTAGGACATCCCTAGATTTCATATCCTTGATTAGTTTATCAACCCCAATCCCCTATACTATGTTTTAGAGATCTTTATCGAAGTTGGCTTAGGTGCCTGATCCCGATCATCATCCTTCACACCTACTTGGGATCATCATCCGTCTTGAGTCAGCCATCATCTTTGACCCAATCAATATTCTTCCATCTTAAGGTATATTTAGTGTCATAATCATCCTTTCCATCCTTTAATCCAATTGTCAGCACCTTACATCACCCAGTTTGATCTCTAAACTTGGTTTAGAATCCGTCTCATCAGCCTATCCAATCAATCATCCAATCCTATCGATTATCTCATCCATCTAATTAATTGATCCTTCATCTATTCCAATCAATCCTCTAATCATCACTTAGGTCATCCCTTCACTGCATCATATAATATAGCCTCATCTTAGGTCATCCTAGTAGTCTTGCATTTTCATGCTCGTTACCACCCGATCGCAAGCAAAGAAACTTATGGTAGACCAACAGGCCCAAGGTACTCAGACGAACACTCCTCAGGATCCTAACAATGATGGCTCATCACAATCCAACACTAAGGTCCATACCACATCACCTCCTGCTAATGAAATCATGGTCATCCAACCTGACGCTACAATTGATGAATACCTCAATAATCCCACCAATCTCCAAATGATTGATCACCTCCTTGATGAGCATGGGGATAAAATTATTTCCACCTTAATCATGAAAGGATTCAAACCATCGGTTGGGTTTGATCTATCACAATATGTCAATATCACACTGCTTGCATACCCGGTATCCCAAGATCCTCAAAATTCACAGAACATTTTAGGAAATTATTACATCCCCGAAGGTCCACCTGTGGATAATTGGTATCAATCTGGGTTTGGGAATGTCATGCTCTATCAAGTCGCCAACATCCCTCGGGTTCCGATTTCAATCATGAGAGCATCACCTAATCCTAATGATCCCCTCACTTACGGTATGCCACAAAATCTTCCTCCATTTCCACCTCTAAATGTCCCACAAGGCCCAACTCCCATGCTATCCATACCACCTCTTCCACCTAATCAACTAGGTCAACAACCAATTAATACTGGGGGAAATCCTTTTTCCGCTTACCACCACCTCCATTTACGTCTCAATAATTTCCACATAGCAATATATCATCTTCATAGCCACCGCAAGGTAATCCACAAAAAAAATTGCAACAAACCTCGTCACAACCACCACAACATACTACAATCCCATCTCAACCACCTCATCAACAACTTCAGTAGCAAAATATCCTAGTCCTGCAACAACAACAACCACCCCCGCATTAGCAATAGGGTAATCCATTGCAACACCCTCATTAGTCACAAGCTCCCTTACATCAACAAATATCACATTAGAACCCATCCTTCCAGCAACCGTCGGTCCCTCAACAAACCCAAATCCCATCTTGACCCCTTTACATGCAGTTATCATCTTATCAACTACCTCCTCAACACACACAAATCCAAACACAGTAACAACAATCCCAACAAATTACCCCCAATATTGTTGCTCAGTACTTGTACCATCCATGAATCACTTACTATGCACAACCTACTGTATCGAATCTGAACCCTGGTTATGCATATCACAATCCACAACACTCTCAACAACAACTGCCTTATGTTACCCCTTCACAATCACAACAAAGTGTCTCCTATCAGCAGCCTAATCCACAACAACCTCCATACACTTCCCAACAATGCGTTGCTTATAATTATCAATCCAGTCCTTATTACACTTCCCAACAATACATTGCTTATAATTATCAGTCCAATCCTTATTATGCTTCCCAACAACAACCATCCTACCAACAACCGCCATACCAAGAAGGTGCTTCCACCTCCTATTATCAAACGCCTCCACCATATTACAAAGGGGAATCCACTTCATATTACCAAAATCTGTCATCCTATCATCAATCCTACGTCAATCCACAAACACAACCCACCTATACCAATTAGTATTAGCAAATGCCTCCATATGTGCCTACTCCAACATACGATCAAACCACTTCAGCTCCATCTTCATCCTACCAACAATATGCTCCTTATACTCAATTCAATCCATCTAATCCACCTCCATCAACACCCACTAATAAGGAGTGGGAAGAGGTCAAAGTCATATTGAAGGACTTGCAAGCCAGGACATCTAAAAAGTCTTTCAAGTTTGAAGAAATTTGTCCCTATCCATTTGATCCCTCGATCTCACTTGTTCCTTTCCTAAAGCATTTCAAAATGCCCAAATTTGACAAGTATAAAGGAACTAAGGACCCAAAGAATCACCTTAAGGAGTC
This sequence comes from Sequoia sempervirens, assembly GCA_007258455.2. Lineage (NCBI taxonomy): Eukaryota > Viridiplantae > Streptophyta > Pinopsida > Cupressales > Cupressaceae > Sequoia > Sequoia sempervirens. The sequence continues at coordinate 107,801 of VDFB02320481.1, read as the reverse complement.
CTACTCCCACTATCAAGAAGTCCTACATAATGACAACTACCTCCTGCAGTTATTCCCTAGGAGTCTAACGGGGATAGCTCTTGATTGGTTCATGACTCTTCCAAAGGGATCAATCTCTTCCTTTCTAGATCTTTCAGAAATATTTGTTACACAATTCTCCTTCAATATAGAGAAGGATATCGATACCCTAGATCTTCTAAAAGAAAAACAACGTGAAGGAGAGACTTTCAAAAGCTATTTGCAAAGGTGACACTCTTTGGCTAGTCTCATGAAGTCTCCTCTTGGTGAAAAGGACATGGTGACCCTCTTAATAGCAAATGCTCATCTAGATATGACACATAATCTCAATCTTCATTGTGTCACAACCTTCGTAGAGGTCATAGAAAAGGGTCCTATCATTGAGAGAGTGCTTATTGCAAAGGGACAAATCAAAATTTATAATCCTGATAAGGAAAAATTGTCTAGGGATAAGTATCGCTACTGGAACAAGAACAAGAATGCTGCCAATGATGGTGTCATTGACACCGAGCATGTTCAGGTATCCAATACCTCCTAGAGGACACAATATGTCTCTAATCAACCATCCATTTCCAATGTCATATTAGTGCCATAGGGGGAACCTCGTCCTCCTCAACAGTCCAATCAGAATAATTGGGGGAACAATAAATGCCAATTCACTCAATTGGGAGAATCCTTAAGTGTCGCTTTTAATAGACTCCTTCAAGCAAGTTATCTAGTCACATATCCTGTGACCAAACCTTTTGATGAGTCTAATCCCAAACCTGCCTAGTACAATAAAAATGAATATTGTGACTTTCACAAGATCAAAGGGCATTCCAAAAACAAATGACAGGGATTAAAAACATACATCCAAGATCTTATAGATTGGGGTGATATACAAGTGGATTCCAACTAGGGCCCACCATCCAATGCTCAACTTCAAATATATCAAAACACCTTCTTGAAACATAATCAGGGTGCTAGTACATCTAATACAAATCTTGAGTCAAGTAACAACAACAATTAGAACATCACAAATAACATCAGTTACAAGAATGTGCCATATAACTATGATGGCATCATCATGTGCATTAGTCAGGTAGAGCCTCGTGTTTCTATGATATGTGTCAAAGGCAAAGACCCACAATGTGCTATCACGACCTGCTGCACTCGCAGCACCATCCCTAGAGCCTCTACGTCAACCCAACCACCTCCTATAAGCTCTTAGTATAGTATTATTGATCACCGAGGAAAGACTCTGACTCAAATATCTATCCTATATTTTCTTAAGTCTTCTCCTATTCATCAAGAAATCCTAACCAAAGCTTTATAGGATACCCATGTTCCCAACGATATAGATCCTACCCAATTCCAAGCCTTGGTAGGACACTTGTTAGCCACATATCTGCTAGGCTTCAGTCAAAATGATATGCCTTGCATTGATTCGAACCACAACCATCCCCTCCATATTGAGGTCCTCGTAGCCCGACATAAAGTAGAAAGGGTCATGGTAGATAATGGCTATGCTCTAAATCTTTATACATTAAAGTTCATAAAATAGGTAGGCTACACCCATGCTGACTTAAACAATCAAGTTATTAACATCAAGGCATATGACAATGAAAAATGTGACTTTGAGGGAATCATTTGTTTTCTAATTCAGGTTGGTCCTATTGTATAGTACACTACTTTCCATGTCCTTGATTTGGACCTTCCATATAGCTTTCTTCTTCACCACCCATAGATCCATGCCATGCAAGTCATCCCGTCCACTTACAGTCAATGCCTAAAGTTCCCATTTAATGGGATGGAAGTAACAATACATGTTGATCCACAACCATTTGAGTATTGTCATGTGTTCAAAGCTTCCTTCCCTCACTCTCACCAATTTCTAGGAGTGGAAGTGGGGAAACCTTAGGAATCATCATCCCATCCATATTCCAACACGCTATCCACCACATCATCCATTTCATCTTCCACATCTGACTCCACAATCACCAAAGTCTAGATCATAGACAAAGGTTGTGGTGAGTACTAAAATGTGCACAAATTTAAATGTGGCAACCATGCCACCCTCACCTCATATGTACGACCAACCCTCTCAGTCCACCCAAAGCAAGAAGAGAAGACAATCACTCTGAGTTTTAAGAATGTGGGGTCCAACACTTTTAGATCTCCTAGAACAAGACAAGATACAACAAAGGATGACATTAGTCAATGGATATACCACAAGGAGCTTGAACCTTTCCCACCCCTTAAGGAATACTTCTAAGAGACGTATCTGCATGCCTCTAAGTTAGCCGAAAAATATAATTATTAAGGGGGGGCCTCGGTATAGAAGAACAAGGAAGACAACAGCCTGTTGACACTCCTATATGACCAAAACACTTGGGCTTAGGCTATGAAACAAAGAAAAAGGGTCTTACGCCATCCACTATTACTTCTAATAATGTTAGTGTGGACAATGGTCTCCTTGAAGACATACCCGAGGAAGAGTCCATCATACTTGCATACGATGACATGGACCTCTCTTCCATGTTTGATTGCCTATCCATTTTTTCTATCAGCCTTTCCCTTCACCATCCCGAGCTCATTGAATGGGACCTACAATGTAGTACACATGTTGACACCTTTCCATCAATGGATACTTATGTGCATCTCATGGGATTGGGGGAGGATGAATTCCCTAACCACAAGAATAAGAAGCAACAAAATAGAAAAGGGTCATCTACTGAAAACCTCTCTGAGGCACTACCTGACTCAACAAAAGTAAAAATAAAGGGTGTATCCAATAGTGAAAACCTCAACGACGCACTGGAGGATGGGGATGTTCATCTTCCCCTTGTGGGAACTCAATTGTCTAAACAATCTTCTATTCTAATCGAAGAAACATAGGAAGTAAACTTGGGAACCAAAGAAAATCCTAAGATCATGTATGTAGCCAAGTCCTTATCAGAAGAAGAGCACTCTATCATCGTCCATTTTATAAAATATGGAATCATCAATTTTGCGTGGACCTATTTAGATATGTCAAGTCTGGATCTTGCATTAGTGGTACACCATTCAAACGTTCATCTAGATGCCAAACCCATTAAACAAAAATTGAGAAAGATGCATCCTAGGGTGGCATTGCTCGTCAAGAAAGAGTTGAAAAAACTGTTAGAAGTTGGGTTCATTAGACCTATTGACTATTCCAACTGGATATCCAACATAGTTCATGTGGCCAAGCCAAATGGAAACACCAGGATTTGTAAAAATTTCTGGGATCTCAATAAATCTTGTCCCAAGGATGACTTCCCCCTACCAAATATCGACATGCTAGTTGATCTCACCATGGGACATGAGATGATATCCCTTATGGATGGTTTCTCTGGCTATAATCATATCAAGATCACATGAAGATCAACATAAAATTCCCTTCACCACTCCTTGGGGTACCTTTTTCTACAATATCATGCCCTTTGGACTCAAGAATACGGGGGCAACTTATCAGTGCACCATGACTGTCATCTTCCATGACCTTATACACATCATAATGGAGGATTATGTTGATGACCTATTGGGGAAATGCAAAACAAGAGAAGAAAACCCTATGATCCTGAAGAAATTTTTTGAGTAGTTAGAGCACTACAAGCTGCGTCTAAATATGAAGAAATGTGTGTTCGGGGTTACATCCAGAAAGCTATTGGTATTCATCGTCTCTAGAAGGGGTATAGAGGTAGATCTAGCTAAAGTCAAAGAAATCATGGAAATTCCCCCACCGTATAATCTTAAGCAATTGAGAAGCCTTCAAGGGAAGCTACAGTCTATTAGGTGGTTCATAGCCTAACTAGCTGACAAGTGCCAATTATTCACCCATCTTCTACATAAAGATACCACCTTTAAGTGGGATCTAGAATGACAGCAAGGCTTCAAAAAAATTAAGGAGTACTTGGTTCATTCACCCATCCTCGTGCCTCCTATTCTAGGTAAACCACTTTTGTTGTACATCTCAGCTACTTCTGTTGCATTGGGGGCATTATTAGCTCAACATAATGAGTCCTCTAAAGAACGCACAATCTACTACATTAGTCAAACATTAGTGGGCTATGAACTCAACTATTCTTTGATGGAAAAATATTGTCTAGCCATAGTCTTTAGTTCACAAAATATTTTCCATTATATGCTCAGTCACCCTATGAAGCTAATATCAAAAGTTCATCCACTCAAGTATTTTTTGTCCAGAACTTCTTCAACTGGCCGTATGGCTAAGTGGGTCATGTTACTGTGCGAGTTCGACATAGAGTATGTGGATTGTAAGGTGATCAAGGGACAAGTAATAGTAGATCAATTGGAAAATGCTCCTTTGGTGGATGCATATCCTTTGATAGCCGAATTTCCTGATCAAGAGGTCCTCATAGTCACAGAAGTAGCTACATGGATGCTCTATTTTGATGGGTCATATGCACATAATGGAGCTAGTGCGGGTATCTTATTCATCACCCCACAAGGTGATTACATCCTAAATTCATTCAAGCTAGCATTTCCATGCACAAACAACATCGCAGAGTATGAAGCTCTTATCATTGGTCTTAGGATTACCATTCAATGGAACATTGCTCGTTTACGAATCTTTGGCGATTATCAATTGATTATCAAACAAGTCAATGATGAGTTTCAAACAAAGGATGACAAGTTGTTACCCTAAAAATACATGTTATATGACTTTAAGAAATACTTCACCTTCATCTAGTTTGAATAGATTCCTAGAGTTTAAAATAAGGCAATAGATGCAATGGTTATGATCAGTTCCCTCATTGATATGCCTAAAGATCGAATAGACTGTGAGTTCCTTGTCGAACAAATTTTAATCCTCGAATATGATATCCCTAAGAGTGAGATGGTGTGTGACATCATAGGTACTGAGTCACCCTGGTATCATGACATTTACACCTATCTATGTGATAACATACCTCCTAATCTTACACAAAATCAATGTAAATCCTTCATGCAATGTACATCCCACTATACCATCATGGGAGATACACTTTATCATCGTGGGTCTGATGGAACTCTACTTAGGTGTCTCAACGAATCAGAAGCTGACATTGCATTAAACGAGGTACATAGTGGTGTTTGTGGGGCCCATTCTAATGGCATGGCCTTAGCCAAAAGGATTCTCAGAGTTGGTTATTATTGGTCTACAATGGAGCACGACTCTTGCAATTTCATGAAGAAATGCCTACCTTGTCAGCAACATGTAGATTTGATACATACTCCCACCCAAGATTTGCAACCTATCATAGCACCATGGCCCTTTTCTTAATGGGATTTTGACTTGATCGGCAAGATCTACCCTCTATCTTCTGATGACCACATTTTCATAATCACCACCACTAAATACTTCAGCAAGTGGGTGTAAGATATTCCACTCTCCCAAATTAAAGGTATTCAAATATCCAAATTCATCCTATTCCATATTCTTTGCAGATATGGAATCCCTTCCACCATCATCATTGACAATGGAAAGCCATTTAAAAACTAGTTCATGAAACACCTTTGTGAAACTTATCATATCCAACATTGTTGGTCCATTCCCTATTACCCTAAGGGTAATGGTCAAGCAGAGGAAACCAACAAACTTCTTATCAAGATCCTTAAAAAGGTGGTCAATAACACTGGTCGAGATTGCAATATCCATCTCCATCATGTCCTTTGGGATTATCACACTTCCATCTGCACTCTCACTAGTGCCACTCCATATTCTCTCGTTTATGGTGTCGATGCCATCTTTCCAATTGAAGTCGAGATATCATCACTTAGAACATCTCTGCAGAATCTCATAAGCGATGAAGACACTTGAGTTGCATGGATCAGTCAATTGGAGCTCTTGGATGAAAAGTGTATCAGGGCCTATAATCATCTTCAAGTGTATCAACATCATCTTAGGAGGAGCTTCAACAAGAAAGTTCATTCTCACTAGTTTAATGTTGGTGATCTAGTCCTCAAGGAGAATCAACGTACTCAACAAGATGGAGATAAGAAAGGAAAGTTTGAGGAAAATTTCATGGGTCCTTATGTTGTCATGGTTAAATATGGATTTGGGGCATATAGGCTTGCTACACTTGAAGGGGAGACCCTAGAGGAGCCTATCAACACCATGCACCTGAAGAGATTTTACACCTAAGTCAGTTGGGTTATCCTACCTAAAAAATACCAAAAAAAGAGTAAAAAATGGTCAAAAATACAAAAAAAATCTAAAACTAGTAAAGAGAAATAATCCATCCTATGGTGAAAACCACCCTTGGTGGCACCTTGGATAAGTACATTTGGTGAAAACCTAGTAACAGGCGCCATTCTTAGAGGGATTAATCATTATCTATCTTACATCCTAGTTCCTTTATGCTTCCATCCATCTTATCCTCACATCCTATCATAGCATCCTCTCGATCCAGTCCTTTCATCTGAATCCGCTTATCCCTCGCTTGGTATATTTTGGCTGACCATTGGAAGATCCTCATCTGCTATCCGTAATCCTAAGCTTTTATCCCAATCTGAGTTTTTGTCATCTATCTATGTCATCAGTTGGTCTCTCGCCTTCACCTAGGGTTCTTCATCATGTCGGTCCTCATTAGGTATCTTCCTATCATGTCATTAATAATGAATCTGACTGCGTACACCTTAATGTGGGTACAGTCTTCCTTGATGAATATCCTTGTTAGTTTTTAGCATCTAGAATAGTATAATCTACAAACTGATTTGGATATTCCCTTGGGTCTTTTGTGTGTCCTATCGTGTCATTCCTCCATCCTTCATCTGTCTAGTCCCATCTTGTGTCATTGGTCTTTTTTGAACTATGTTTCCCTTATGCTTTCACATAGACAAGGTCAATCATTTGATCTGCCCCCAAGGCTTTTGTTTGTCCAGTCTTTTTCATCCATCTTCATCTCCATCATCCACTTTCCACTTTTATCCATGGTATTTTATTAAACCACGAAGGCTTCACGCTTTCATGTAGGCAAGGCTAATCTTTGATCGGCCCTTGAGCCCCTAGGTCTTTGGGTGTTTCTATCTAGCTTGTGTCTTGTGTTATGTCATCGAGTATGCCCTTATCTAGCTGGTTCTTAACAAACGAGATTCACTAGTATCATGAGGTTCAATCATTCTTGAATATCTTGAGTCATGTCGATCACTTAGTTTAGTCTCCATCTTTGGTCTTAACAGGATGCATCCTTCCTAATCAGATCGCATCAATCCCATCCACATTTTGATCCTGTGGCAAAGGACATTTGAAATTGATTGTTTTCTTTTGATGTTTTTGGAATTATTTTTATCAATTGAGCTTCCTATCACACCTTGTTAGGGTTTCCACGATCCATCATATCATGGTGTGCTTTGATTGGTAAACATAGGGGCATATCTTGATCTTTTGTCTTTTTTTTTCTTCCTAGTTATCCCGCGTAGTACCCACCAAGATCCCTGTGGTCTTGTGTTACACTAGGGCATCCTTTGTGCTTTTGGTTATCCCAATGTCTGGCCCAATCAAAGTCATTGTGACTTTGGGGTGTTGGGATAGTCTTGTTGTCTACTGTGTTTGTTTCATGCATTCGACACTAATCTGCCTTAGTTCCTTATACTCTATGTATCGTGTCTTGTGCTATAGAAAAAATCAGTACTTAAAAAATTGGAAAATAGCATTAGGATTTCATTTTATTTTCCATCCCATTGCATTGCATTTATCCTCCATCCATCCTATCTCTAACCTATGAATAGTGATTTTGGTTGTGTAAACATTCATCTCCCATCTCCTTTTCTTTTTAGGATGCCTATGGTTTTGATAGGTGCAGTATCACACCCCCATCCCTTATTTTAATAATGATTATAGGGAAAGTACTTGCCATAAGAAAACACAAGTATGATATGTGTTGTGCAGTTTTGCACACACGCCCCACTGAAAGTAGGGACCCTCTTTTTGCTCTGGCTTTTGGTGTCTTTTGGCCCCTTAATTTTATTGATTTGGTTGCCTTTGGAGGTCCTTATATGTTCATCTTGCTTGCCCAAGTGAGTTCCCTAGGTTGCCCTTTGAAAAAACTAAGTTCTGAGCAAAATCTGGGTTTTTACCCCAATCCAGGATTTTCCGGTCTGTCCGGATTTTCTCGGATTCTGCTCAAAGTCCGGCTCTGTGCAAAAATCCTGGTTTTCACCCCAATCCGGGATTTTCACGGATTTTCCTGGATTCGCTCAAAAGTCCGGCTCTGTGCAAAAATTTGGTTTTTACCCCAATCTGGGTTTTTCCAGTCCGTCCGGATTTTCCCAGAGTCTGCTCAAAGTCCGGCTCTGTGCAAAAATCTGGGTTTTTGGTCCAGTCCGGGATTTTCCGCCTAACTCAGATTTTCCCGGATTTCTTCAGTTTTCCGGGTATGTGCCAAAGTCCAAAATTTTATGCCGTCCGCGGAAATCTGGTCCACCCAGATTTTTCCAGATTTTTTGCCAGGCTTTGTGCAAATTGAAATACTAGATTAAATTGATGAATTTGATGATAAATGCTCAACACCCCATGCTTAATTTGATATATTACACGATGTTTCGTGCATTCTTGGTTCGTTTTGATGATCTATTGTTGAAATGTTTGCCTTGTTTGGTAGAATCCTGTCTGGCTGGTCTTTTCTAGATTCTGGTCTGGAGTCCGCTTGACCTAGATTTTCCCGGATTTTCCCCCCTTGGTCTAGTTTCCTGAAATGGATTTTTTTTTGAAAATGATTATTTTTCCAAAAATGGAATTTTTTAAAAAATGATCCTGAAAATGAAAATTTCTTGAGATAAAAAAATTGAAAATAAAATTTCCCAAAATGGAAAAATTTCTGAAAATGGAAAGTTTCCTTATAAAAATGTAAGTTTTTTAGAAAAGGTCAAATTTTATTCAAATTTAATTTGAACATGTGGGCTATTAATGATATCTATTTTTCAGGACTAAACAAATATTAAAAGGGGGACTTGCATATGGATTCGTGCCAAAAGAGGGGAATCTGGAAATGTTTAGTTTAAATTTTCAGAGTGGGACCTACCTAAGAATCCGTGCCAAAACTGTCTACAGTTGGAGGACTTTCTGGAAAACACGTGAATCTGATCTTGCTGGAGATCATGGGCCAACATAGATAATATTCATGTATTTAATGCAAACCTTGTCTTATTTTGAAATTCTCCTGGCCGACCTGTTTTGGGGCCTGTTATTATTGTAAAATCTAATTAGGCCGACCTGTTTTGGGGCCAGTTATTGTTGTAAAATCTAATTAGGCCGACATGTTTGGGGGTTCTCTATAAATGGCATTTGTGCCTCATTTGTAAAGAGAGAAGGAAAAGATTAGGAGAAGATTTAATAGAGAGCGAATTTAGCAGTAGAGTAGACGTAGAAGCTAGTCAATTTCTGAGCAAGTGATGTAACAGAACATTGGAATTATTGTCGGAGTTTGGTGATTCAATACAATTGAAAGCATTGTGATTTTCTGGTGATCTCTTTTGTGTTGACTTATCTTGCATGGTTCTTATGATTCTATTTTTTAAAATTTCTCATGGTTATTAGATTTAGATTTAGATCCGATTCAATGATGTTCATGATTTAATGTTTGAAGTGTTTGCAGCAATCCCTGGTCCATACTTTTTGCAGCTAGCTGATTGTCAGTTGCTTTGTAAAGTTAGCCTAGACCTTTATATTCATTGTGCTTGGTTCAATTGTGGAGATTTATTCATTTTAGTTGCAATTGGGTTGTCTTGGGTGAATGTTCATGATCTAAAAATCTTTAAAACCTTAGAAGATTGCATTGTTTCTGTAAGATTGCAGATTAATCTTGGTCAAGCAGAGATTGGTTTCGTTGGGATTGGTCCATTTCAAGTGTTTTATCATTTGCATTGTTAATCTTAGGAGTTAGAATAGAATAGAATCTCTCTAAACCCTCATCTCTTTTGCTGTTTATTTTAAATCTGGGTTAGTTTTAGGATTGAAAGCATCACCATATTGTTGCATCTGATAAAAATTCACTTCCAGCATTGTTCATTTGTAAGGACCCTTGTGATTACCAGCATTTTCACATATTATCTGAGTTGTTTATGCACTGTCATGACCTGACACCCAAGAGACCTTGGGGTAATTTTCAGTAATTTATTGTTGAGAATAACCTTTCAAGAGAGATAGAATATTGCATTCTGTTTGAGTTGTTGCTGTGCAGAAAACACCATCAACAATATGCAAATAAAGGAGCCTACAAATAGCTTCCATCACTATGCAAGCCCTTATTTACACTCATGCCCATGTTAATTTAATTTAGATATTAATCCCATCATCCTTGTAGGTTGCATTCATTTATTACGCCGATAGTACCAAGGCCATCTCTACTATCAAATCCCTAGTCTATGACGTACAAAATGAGCAAAGAAAATGAGATTGATACATAACTATAAGGAAAAACATGTCCATCATAGAAACAGGTGAATCCAATCATTCATTGATCTTGCTTGATGTCATACTAAAGTATAATTTGATCTCAAATGGCACCAATGTCATCTCATCTAGCATGGTAGGTTCATTGCATTTCATTTCATCTCATGTGCATTTATCATATCATGTTCATATTAAGTTGTTTGGATTAATCTTAATTGGTTATTCTAAGCATCTTATGTTCATCTTATTATCAATTCACTGCAATATCTTTTTAGGTTGTTTAGAGTTATTATTCTAAACATATTGGTCCATCTCATTGCATACATTGCATTGCATCACATTTTTCATTCATTCCATCATATTGCATTCTCATAACATACGTCAAATCATAATAATATGCCTAGAAAAATTTCCCATAAGAATTAAGAAGCAAATTGATTGTACAATGTACAACATAGATGTCCATGTGATATGAGTTGATTGACATTTCTGGATCACATTTGTTGATTATTCCATGCATACATCATGGCCCGCATCACAAAACATTAGTCCCATTTCCATAGCATATACCATCATAAATAATCCATCACATCCTACATCACAAAGTGTTAGGCATAATGCATTTCATCCATGTCATCCACATAGACATAAAACATAAATAATCATAAAAACATGCATATATCATAGGCATCATATTCATCATAATAATCCATAATCAAACACATAAGGACCACATAGTGTCAATAAGGGCTATCACATATCATATAAATATCAAAATATTTTTTCCATTACCAAGTCCATAATAAATTCCATCATATACATGTCCACCATATGCATCGATGATCATCGAATAAAATACAAGTACATGGCTCTAAATAAAATGCAAAGAATACATCAATAAATAAATGATCTATATCTGATATGTACTGTGAGATTTGTGGTCTCTATCCCTATCCACTGAACATCCACCCTGCATCTGTCAAAAACTTGTCTCCTATCCTCTCCTCTATCCTCCCTACCCTGTGCTGGCCTCATCAGACCTTTGCGGAGAATTTGGCATTGGTCCCCTGCACGAGGGAGTCTCCCAATAGTTGTTGAACCCTTGCATATGTGTCCCTAATGACCATGACAGTACTGGAATTTGTGGTATTGCTCAGATATATGGCAGTACGTGATGTGCAGGATCTGGAACCTCTCTAAAATAGCCCCCCATATAATAACTAGTCTCTCTCATATATTCATCTCTCTCTGCTACTTATGCTCTAGCCATGTCCCACTCTACCCTATATATGTCTTGTAATCTAGCTAGGTATCTCCTCTCCTAATCCCAGGCATCCTGTGCAATCGTGAGTTGGTCTATCTATGCCTGCATCCATGACATATGCTTTGTAGTCACATCTTTCTCATCTTGCAAGGAGTGTACCTATGCATCTGTTGCATTCCACTCATCCTACATGGTCTACATCTGTGACATCACTACCTCTCCTCTCTCTAGTACTGAACCTGCCTCTCTAGTTGTCAGCTTTGCACACTTTGTTGTCTCAAAGCTCATCCCGCTCTCTCTTGAACTCATCCCTCTCCCTCTTCATCTCCTCCAGACATCTTTGCTAGCTGTCTATGGACATCATCCGTCTCTACCAGTGCCTCTAGTACCCACCATCTTGCATCATCTACTAGGGCCATGCAGTCCCTCTCCCCCTCTATTTGCAACCTATCCACCTTACCCTACAACTTGTCCCTATCCACCTCTAACTCCCTAAGCTTGTGCTCTATGATCCTCAATCTCACTAGAGCTCTTATCAACAGTATCACTAGATCCTCAGGTGGTGGGTGTATCTCTAGGGCATCCTCCTCCATCGCCTCCCCCTGTCCTCTTGCCCACCGGTCTCCTATCTCCTCCTCTACCTTAGCTTCTCTGTCTCCACCCCTCCTCTATCGACTGCCTCTCCTCCTAACTCTCCTCCATCCACCCAATCTCCTCTCATCTTCTGAGTTGTAGCCTAGTGCCCCTACAATCAGGTGCACTATCGTCGTCCATCTTAGTTTGTGTTGTTCCCACCATGTAGATTATCGCACCATCGTCCCTACATCTTCCACCCCTCCTCTCCCTAGCTATAAGTCCTCCCACATTTGCCTCAAAAAATTTCCTATGATCTGATCACCCCACATCCACTCTCGGGTAATCCGCCGAAACCTCTAGGGCCTTGGAGGGGTATCTTGCTTTACACCAAACTGCCTCATCACCCTGTCTAGCTTGTGAAGCTCAATAATGTGAGGGTCTCGACCGATCAAGTAGCATACTATGAAAAAGTATCCCTTGTGCCTCCTCTCATCCTATCTCCAACCAAAAAACCACCTATGGTATGGTCTCCATGATCTGATCCTCTTGTAAGTCATCCAAGCTCCTCCTCCATGCCTCTAAGTCATTGAAATCAAGGTAGTGCAGCCACCAATTGTTCTTCGTACCATACCAGTATGCTACTAGTACTGTATCATCCTATGCCCCTACTTTCAGCACCCTTGGCCTCGCCACGCTAATATGCTTGCAAGCCCACACTTGGACCAGTGTCACATGCGTGATGTCAAGAACTCTCCTATAGCACACCACATGCATGTCTCAATACAACTAAGATAGCACACATGGACCCCATGCAAACTCTCCCTCCCTCCTCTCCACAATATGCCTAACAACCTCAATAATCTTGAGGCTACAAAATCGTCTACTCCTGTCTGGTAGTAGTATCCCGCTGATCATCTTACAGAGGTACAATGGCAGTGCAGACACCTCCAATCCCAAGCACACGTCCAAGTCTAACTCTCCCCCCTAGATAGGGAGATCCACTCATCCAAAGATCGCCTGTAGGCTCCTTTCTCACTCTCTCCCCTGGCTCTGTGTCTAGCTCACCAAGTGCCCACCGATGGGCAACCACAACATCCTCCACACATCCTCTAGTGTCATCATCATCTCCCTTGTCAGGAGATGGAATGTCAAGGTCTCTGAGCTCCATCGCTCCATCAATTTTGTCAGGAGTGACCATTGCACTCTAATGTTGGTATATCCCAACATATGAAGTAGCCTCGCTTGAGCTAGCATGACATGATCTTGGGCGGTCATCACCCTAATAGTCACCTCCAAAATTGCTGAGTGTCTCTCACGTGTCTGCAGAGTCTCGATGTTTTGCATCCACACATAACAGTATATCAATTTTCCATCAATTTCTTTTCCCTTTTCCATCATTCTTCCCCTGCCTTGGGTCTTCGATGAATTTGCCCCCTTTTTTTATGTCCTTTCGCAAATTCACCCATTT